>SNQJ01S0022218.1:125600-136756 GCA_010110895.2 Picea sitchensis | reverse complement strand
GAGTCTTTGTTCAGAGTTTGGATGGTCATGCTAGGAAGTGGTTCAAGGAACTCCCTACTGGCTCTATAGCTGGAATAGAAGATTTGGATGATATCTTTTTAAAACACTGGGGAGATAAGAGAGATTTCTTGTACTATATCATGGAATTTGGAAACCTTAAGAAAGAAAATGGTGAATCAATGTCTGATTTCACCAAGAGATTCAAAAAAATGTATAGTAAAATACCTGCAGAAATCAAACCTACAGAGACTTCTACCCAAATCATGTATGCCAACTCATTTGATTCTGAATTTTGTTTTCTACTGAGAGAAAGAAGGTCCACTACACTTTCCTTAATGCAAGATGTTTCCTTTGAAGTTGAGTCAAATATCTTAGCTTCTCATAAGTTAAAGGGAAATGTTGATAGAAAAAGACAGAAGGAAGAAGCATCTTCTTCGTCAATTCCAAATCCTAAGATAGACAAATTGGCTAAGATGCTAGAATCATTAACCTCATAAATGTCCAAGCTGAAAATTGAAAATAAGCAACCTGCCAAAGGGAAAGGTTTTTATGAATACCCTCATAGAAATCCAAATTAGAATCCAAACACTTTCAATAGGAATAACCAACAAGCACGGATTTTGAGAAGAGAGAGAAATCCCACAGAAGATCAGAAGGTAAGATCCCCTCTCCAAAATACTTTGATGGATGAAGATGAAGATGATTTTCAAGAAGAAGAAGAAGATAATATTCACTGTGTTGGAGATGTTGCAGGGAAATCTTATTTGACACAGCATGATTATGAAGAGGCATTAATGACTGAACAAATAAATGAAATTTTTGTTGATAATGGTGCTTTTCAAACTGATGATGGGAACAAATACAATCTAATATCTAAGTCTAATACTGCCAAGCAGAGTACACCAGCTCCTCCTTCCAAGAAAATTGTTGCCCCTGTCAAGAAACAAACTCAAAAATATTAGGTTCTTGATGACCAACCAATTTCTTTGAAAACCCCTTCAAAGGAAAATGCACCAGCTCCTCCTCCCAAGAAGATTGTTTCCCCTGCCAAGCAACAAATTCAAAAAGAGCATATTTCTCATGACCAGAAAATTTCTTTAAAATCCCCTTCAACTGAGGTAAAAATTTCTAATAAAACTTCTTGTTCTTTCAATTTTGAAGCTGAAATACAGAAGATCAAAATCCCCATCCCTTTGGTTGAGTTAATGAAGAATGAATCGTTTAAGAAAAATATCCTCAAGACTATTGATCCCAAATCCATATCTCCCTTTGTTGATATTCTTAATATATATGATGACAAGCCCACCATTGTCTTAGGTCAAATGATAGAGGATAGAGATGAAAGTTTTCCACCTTTTTATATCTCTCTGAACATTCATGACAAAACATTGCATAACTGCCTACTAGACTCTGGAGCCTCTCACAATCTAATTCCAAAGGCAGTTATGGATGAACTTGGATTAGACATTACTAAAACTTACCATGATATTTTCTCATTTGACTCTAGAAAAGTTAAATGTATCGGGATAATCAAAGACTTGGCAATGACTTTAACTCAAGAACCTATGAAAACTATGCTCATGGATATAGTTGTAGCAGACATTCCACCCAAATTTGGATGTTTGTTATCAAGATCATGGATGAAGAGATTAGGAGGAACTCTTCAAATGGACCTTTCATATGCTACTATCCCTTTTTTTGGAGGAGTAAACAAGAGTCACATCTTGCCTCCATTATCAGTGATGAACAAAATTCAGCCAACCATCCTATTTACTTAGTTGACACAGGTATGGGATCTTGCATATTACAGTTTGATGTTTCAATGTCAGATTCATTTTTGCTTAAACAGCCTATTGTTTAGCCCACAGAGGTAGGAGAATATGATCTAAGGAGTATGTTTTTTGATGGGGCATGTACTAAAGATACTATTGGAGCAGGGGTTGTATTGATTTCACCATCTAAAGAAACTACACATTTGTCTTTCAAACTTGATTTCCAAGTCACAAATAACATTGTGGAATACGAGGATTTGCTCTTAGGTTTGAATGTTGCAAAAGAAATGAAGATCAAGAGACTGCAAGTATATGGAGATGTTGATTTAATCATTCAACGGGTAAATAAGTATTTCCAAGCCAAGCATGTGAGGCTGAAAGATTATAGAGATGAGGTGCTAAATGTGATTGTTTTGTTCACTGAATTCAAAATCTCATATATTCCTAGGGCCATGAATTAGTTGGTTGATTCATTGGTTGTTTCAGCTAGTACTTTCATACCTCCTTCACCCCCAAAGTTGAATTATGAAATTCAGGTAAAGTATAGGCCTTCTTTACCTTATAATGTTAAATTCTAGAAAGTATTAGAAGATGATGCAGAGCTAAGAATATTTCTAGGAGTGATGGATGAGTTTTCATATTTACAAATTGATCAAGACAATGAGCATGATGAAGAAGCTCAAAGGCCTAAATTCAGAAATAAAATTAGAGCCCATGAAATTGTGCAGCTCTCTACCAACCGTATCCCCAAAGGTTTGGTCCCTTTAGAGAGACTTTTTTATCATAATGATGTTGCCATTAAACTAGAAAAGAAAGAGGAAGATTCTGATGTGTTTTAGTTTAATGTAGAAAATGAAAAAAAACCCTAAGTATGTTAATCTAGCTTCTCGTTTGACTGATAAACAGAAATATGAATATGGTGAGTTGTTAAAGGAATTTTCTAATATATTTGCATGGAAGTATAGTGATTTGAAGACATACAATATAGAGATTATTCAACATAAAATTTCTTTGAACAAAGACACAAAACCTTTCAGATAGAAACTCAGATCATTCAGTCCAATGTTGTTGCCTATTATGGAGAAGGAAATCAAAAAAATGTTGGATGCCAAGATCATCATCCCTCTTAGATACTCTGAATGGATTGCCAACCTTGTTCCTATTAGAAATAAAAATGGTGCGATTAGACTCTGTGTAGACTTCAGGAATCTAAACAAATGATCTAAAAAAGATAATTACCCATTGCCCAAGATGGAACATATTCTGCAAAAATTTTCTGAAGCTAGTGTCATGTCATTCATTGATGGTTTCTCAGGGTATAACCAAATTGAATTCCATCCAGATGATAGGGAAAAAACAACATTTACTACACCATGGGGTACATTTAAGTACGAAACAATGCCATTTGGACTGATGAATGCAGGAGAAACATTCCAGAGGGCAATGGACACTGTATTCATGGGGGAAAAGACAGATTTGTCTTGATTTATCTTGATGATATCACATTTTTTTCATACAGCCATGAAGATCACTTGCATCATCTAAGAAAGACTTTCTTGAAATGTAGAAAATATGGTATTTCTTTAAATCCCAAGAAATCCCATTTTGCACTCAGAGAAGGAAAGTTGTTTGGGCATATTGTTTCTGCAGATGGAGTGAAGATCGATCCAGCAAGAGTAGATGCAATTCATAAATTGTCTCTCCCAATATCTAAGAAAGATATCCAATCTTTCCTTGGAACCATAAATTACATCAAGAGGTTTATTGCAAATTTTGCAGAGCTTACCAAATATATCACATGCATGCTAAGAAAAGATTATGAAGTAAAGTGGATAGAAGAAGCCAGAAATTCTTTTGAATCTATAAAAAAATCTATTATGACATCCCCTGTCTTAATTAGCCCAAATTTTGATAAAGATTTTTACATTTTCTCATTTTCCTCTAATGATACAATTGCAGCAGTGTTGTTACATAAGAATGAAGATGGGCACGAGCAGCCAGTAGCATTTCACAACAAAGTTTTGAGGGATGCTAAAATTAAGTATGACCCAATTGAAAAACAGGCCTATGCACTAATCAAATCACTCAAATCATTTAGGATCTATATACTACAGGCCAAGGTAATAGCATATGTACCCTCAAGTTCTGTGAAATATATCCTTGTTCAGCCTGACATTGATGGTAAGAGGACCAAGTGGATAGCTAAAATGATTGAATTTGATATAGATATCAAGCCAATAAAACTTATCAGAGACCAAGGACTTGCCAAACTTCTTCCAGAAGACAATTGTAAAATGTTAGAGGTAAATTTTGTTGGGGCAAATGCAGAAAGTAATCAACATCAAATTTTAGCAGAGAAACTCAACTATGATTTGCAGGTATCCTCTCACTTGGCATATTGTGAATGGTACAGTCATATAATTTATTTTTTGCAGAATTTGACAGCTCCGCCAAACATGAGAAAGACATAAGTGAGAGATTTGAATATTAAGGCCATTAAATTCTACATAAATGACAATATGTTGTTCTAGAAAGATCCATCAGGGTTACTCTTGAGATGCATTAATAAGGAAGAATCAGTTCAAACAATGACAGAAATTTATATCAGTGAATGTGGAGGACACCATTACTGGAAAACCACTGCTCATAAAATTTTGAGAGTTGGTTACTATTGGCCTTGTTTATTTTCCGATGTGTGTTCTTTTGTAAAGACATGTGATAAATGCCAGAGTTTTGTAGGTAAGAAGCAATTGAAATCTCTTCCCCTAAAACCTAGGTTGGTCACAGGCCCTTTCCAGTAATGGGGTTTGGATTTCATAGGGGAAATTCATCCACCTTCCAACAATCAACATAGATGGATTTTAATTTCCACTGACTACTTCACCAAGTGGATTGAAGTTATTCCTACCAGGAATGCCAATCACACTGTAATCATAAATTTCCTATATGAGCACATATTTTCTAGATTTGGCTGCCCAAAAAGATTAGTCACAGACAATGTTGTTGCATTCAATGATAAATCTTTGGTGAAGTTATGTGAAGACATGGGGATTCAGTTAGTTCATTCTACATCTTACTATCCACAAGGCAATGGCCTTGCCGAGTCATCAAATAAAATTTTGGTAAGAATTATTACGAAGTTGCTTGAGTAGAATATAAGGGGACGGGACTCAAAATTCAAGTTCGCTTTGTGGGCTGACAGAGTGACCAATAAGAAATCAATCGGCACATCTCCTTTCAAACTGGTATATGGCATTGAGGCTATCTTTCCTATCCAACTTGCATTGTCAGTTGCCAAATTTCAACAGGAAGCTGATTCTGAGCAAAATGACCATACCAGAAGGATTTTTCATTTGGTAGAATTGCAGTAGGTCAGAGAATAGCTGATGGAAAAGACAGAGTTGCATCAGAGGAGAATGAAAGAAACTTTTGACAGGAAAACAATGGCAGATGTTTTCAAGGCAGGGGACCTGGTTCTAAATTGGGATGCAGCAAAACAAGAGAAAGGTAAACATGGAAAATTCGATGCATTATGGATAGGCCCATTCTTTGTTTCACAGGTACAGCAAAACATTACTTTTGTTCTCCAGAATCTACAAGGTGAAGAAGTCACAGGTGGCCCATTCAATGGGAGTTTTCTCAAACTTTATTTCTCATAAGGCTTTCTCAAGCCTTGCTTTATTGTAAATATTTATTTCAAGTTTTTCATTTTCAGTTTGTGTGTCAAAATAACTCCATGCCCAATGCACTACTAAGTCAAGTCAGTTTTGAGTCTTAGGTGATAGAAAGGCTACTGAGCCAAGTCAATTTTGAGTCTTAGGTGATAGGAAAGGCTACTAAGTCAATAAGGTTCTTGAAACCTCACAAGGAGGCTTTCATCCCCAGAAGGAGCCAAATGCTATCTCCTTAAATAACACAGTCAGTTTTGTTAATTTAGGTGATAGGAAGTCATTGAAAAATGTAGTTCTAAATTTTTCAAGGTTCATTTTTCAGAACCTTATGTTTGTAATAAAGTTTTGAAAAAGTTGGATTTGATTTTTATTTTAAAAAATTCAAAACACAGGTTTTGGTGGCCAAGTGCCTCTCCAAAAGCACTTCTAAGCCACCGAAAGCCCTAGCTTTCGGCAGCATAAAACTGAAATTCGGGACTATTTAGCCACCAAATTTTGGGGCTATTTAGCCACCGAAAGCGTAGGATCTTGGAAACAGTTAGCACATCCTTTCACACGCCCAAACCATCGATTTGATGTGTTATGATTACATTAGCCGCCGAAAGACAACAAGAGAGGTCGATCATGATCGGGTAAGATGTGATTAAGTGTTTAATAATTTCTCTTTGACATATCAAATCATGAACCCTCTAAACCTTACAACTGTCCTATTTTTAGGATATGATCCATGCGTAGTATGTCTCATCATTTAAACTTAAGTTCCATGATATTGTGTGGCTTAATGTACTTCATACCCCTCAAACCTTATCCAATTATAATCCTGTCAAATCCTAAAATGCCTCTTATATCCCTCAAAATCAAGATTTTCCTAAAACACTTCCCCTATCATATCATCCCCGGCACAATTGAACCTTAACCTCCTAGTTCTGCATTGTGTGGTCTCCCTCCAAACCCAATTTTCCAATTGCAGGTGTACAGGAGCTTTCCAGCAAATGAAGAGAGGAGGACCAGTTGTGAGGAGGGAGCTTAAAGAAATTGGTTACCTGGAATCACATCCATAGGTATGTCAACTTTTCAAAGACACAGGTTGTTTCAAATTTTGTGAGAAATTATAGAGCTCTCATCAGCAAGTGGCAAAAGCTTTTGCTCTGACTTTTGATGGGAGAAAAGTAGTCATCGGTCAAGATGAATTCCAGGTGGACGAAACCCTCATAGATGAAGTGACAAAGCTTCCAAGGACTGGGGAAAATTGGTTCAAAACCATTGTTACAAAATATGTTGAATTTAGGCCCTACTTGAAACCAGAACACAAGTGTTTGATATGGAAGAAAGATATCCCTATATCTTTTCTTGAAGAAAAATGGCAACACTTGTTAAAACCCATCCTTGTTTATATAACCTGTGAAGGTAGATATAATAGGGTGATGATCTATCACTTCAAGCTCATGAATCATTTTACTAGTAGGAGCCCACTCAACCTGCCTTATTATCTTCACAGGAGCCTGACTAAGATGGCTCATCAAGTTAAAGCTAAGCCCAGCAAGGTAGAAGGTAGACTGTCCCATCATGGCTTAATCAAGATTTTGATTTGTGAGTTGCTACAAAGAAGAAACAGGGATTGGGGCCACTTCCTATTTCGGAATGAATTTCAAACAGATCTACAGCCAGAAGATAAAGATAAATCTTCTTCAAAGAAGTTCTCTACTCCCAGGAGTGGAAAGAGGAAAAGGAGAGCCATTTCTCCAGTTGCAATTGATCATACCTCTCCATCTTCTAAACCTAAAAAGGATAAGAAGAAACTAAATTTTAGCAAGGATGCAAAAAAGGCCGAAGAGCCTCCAGTGGACAAGAGGATCCTAAATCTCCCCTATACAAACTCTAAGGATGAAGAGCACCATGTTGAATCAGAGCAAGAAGAATTCCTAGCAAAAGATCCAGTTACAAAAGTCCTAGCAGAAGATCCAGTTACAACAATGTATGTAGATCCATTTACAGCAAGGTATGAAGATCTTACATCACCTACACCCAAGGAGGAACATGAGTTGCAAATTGTAGAGGTCTCATCTAGCAGCAAAAGAAAGAAAAACAAATCAAAGAAGATCAAGAAACTTAAAAAGAAGATAGACCAACATGAAGTGCTAGAAAGGGTGATTAAAACCAGATACAAAACTCTATCAAAGAATTTTTCAAAGACCATTGCAACCCTAGAAAGATTGGCACATGAAAGCATAAAGGAAAAGAAAAAGAAGAAGAAGATTATAAAAGACTACAACAGTTTATGGAGAGTGGCTAGGCATTTGAAGAAAAAGGTCAGGTCATTAAGGTTACAAGCTATGTCTTCAAGACCTCAGCCTCAATCACTTGTTGACCTTGAAACCCTAACAGATGCTTCCATCCATTTGAATGATCCAGAGGTAGCCAACAATCCTACATCCATTCCAGAACTTGATCAAGATGCAAAGGTTTCGGAAGATCATCCCTAAGGTGTTTTAAAGCTAAGACAAAAGGCATTTTGCAATTTTGTTTAAGACGGAAATTTTGGTGGCTTAGGCGAACATTTCAATTGTTCATTAGCCCCCGAAAGCAGAACTTTCGGTAGCTAACTGACCCAGATTTTGTCTATTTTAGCCACCAAAAGCACTGACGGGACAAAGAGGTATTGTTTTTCCACAGATCCAATTTTTTCTTATCCAAATGCCTCGGGAACGGTTCCAAATGATAGATAATAATTAAAATCATCATTATCAAGATTTTGTTTTGATTTTGGAGATGCCTATCAAGGTGGAAAGGTTAAATTGGTTACCTATTTTCTAGGAAAAAAAACTGTCTTGTTGCCAGCAGGTGGAAATTTCGATTTGTCCCATATCTTATGAAGACCCATCAGCCTTGGAAGGCTTACTACACTTGTCGAAGACTTTGAAGGACATGAAGATCACTTGAGATAAGGATTTGACCTATTTTATAGGATCTCTGCCTATTTTCTTGTGTCAATTATTGATTTTCTATTTTTGGTAAATTTGATCCAGTATTCGAGCATCTGGATATCTGATGTAAGGGTGATAAAGCCACAAATTTTTGATGAACCAAGGGTTCGAATTTGGAGACTTTTCACACTCTGTGCTTAAGCTTCTCATTTGCAGACCAAATAATACAAGTTTCTTTTGCATTACCTGTTCAAATTCATATTTTCCCTGTCTATTCTATATTTGCACATGGATGATTAATGTGTGTCTATTATGTTTTTCTAAATCCTAATAGTTGTTATCATATCTTTGCTTTGATGAGTTGAATTGCAAATATCTTTTACTCATTGTGACTAGCCATTCATATATCTTTATGTGTGAGTCTGTTGGCATAGTAAGAATTCTCCATACATTCACTTAAGTTACAAACCCTCTGAACAATGAGAGTTAAAAGCCTTGTCATATGGTTATGTTTATGCATGTCTTGAGAGAGCAGGTTTGATTTAGTCATTTGACTTGATCCAATTAAGAGAATATTATACACTATTGAGATATTAGTTAAGTTACCGGGCATCTCTGAGATACAACCTAAGAGAGTTTCCTGGAGTGATAATAGGCCCCATTCACATGTCAATTATATGCGTCGGTTTCAAGTACACGAGCATTTTAGAGGGGGAAATTACATATTTGTTACCACAAAAGGGGAAAATTTATCCAATTGTAAGAAATGGTTTAACATTGAACCATGTACGAAAGAGAGTGTGATTAAATGATGTGTTTTAAGCAAATTCTAAAGTTGGAGGTAAGGATTATTGGGTATCTAAACACTTAGAACTTCATGATGGGATAGTAGGAAACATTTTTGGGTTGGCTATGATAGACGCATTTCTCATAGGCTCAAGAAAAATCTTAAAATTATTTTTTTCTCTTGTATGCACAACTTCACTTATGGGGTTAGGAATAACTATAGGAGATATACTTCCATCAACATCTAGAAGTTTATATTGAAAATAATTCTTTAGCACTTACTCAACAAGAGATGTTTCTTATTCATTTGCATTGCAAACAACCACATACAACCCTTATTTGAAAAAAATCTCCCAAATCATTTGTAGGGAATCCCAGCTCCTGCGACACCATAGATGTGGATTGTTCTAGCAAAATTTGTTCATATAAATATCTCTCATATGCACCACATGGAATATTGTTAAAAATTGGTCCACATTGAATTGATGATGGAAACAAATGGGTGTGTGAGTCAAATTTTAGTCCAGAAACCCTCCCATATCATTAATCCATGCAAATAGTTTATCCGTGTAAAATTTCTTTGCATACAGAAACAATTTGAAAAAAAATCAACGTTGGCCCCATTCATAGGTCATCGTTGCCCATGTCTAGACCTAGTACAATGTTTGTTCGTTGTTCCTTTTAAAAAATGGATAACGATCCCCTCCAAAAATTATAAAGGTTAGAGGTTAGAATAATAATGTTTATTGGTGTTAGTTGTCTAAGATTATAAAGGTTAAGGGATAGGTGTTATATCATTATTTTTGGTGTTAGTGGTTAAATGGGTTATGAGTTACAAAGGATTGTGGCTAAGAGTCATAGGGGGTAACTAAGGGTCATAGGAATTTAGGGTTGATACATTCTTGGGAGTTACGAGATAGATTTTATAGAGGTTCTAAGGGTTAGTTTTTATAAGTTCATATGTGTTCTAGGTTAATTATGTCATTTACAATTCCTTAAAGGTTTAAAGTTATACGAGTCATATGGTTAGGGGTACTCATTATGGATAATGTTATTATAGGGTGAAATATCACAGGGGTTATTAAAATTAGGAGTTATAGGTGTTATTCAAGGTAAGGGTTAGGAGATGTATGTCATGATCGAGTTTAGGTGCTAGAATTACAAAGTTTAGGTGTTACAATTATAAAGTTTAGAGATTAGAATAATAATGTTTATTGGTGTTAGTTGTATAAGATTATGAAGGTTAAGGGATAGGTGTTATATCATTATTTTTGGTGTTAATGTTTAAATGGGTTATGAGTTAAAAAGGATTGTGGTTAGGAGTCATATGGGGTAACTAAGGGTCATAGGAATTTAGGGTTTATACATTCTTAGGAGTTACAAGATAGATTTGATAGAGGTTCTAAGGGTTAGATTTTATAAGTTCATATGTGTTCTAGGTTAATTATGTCATTTACAATTCCTTAAAGGTTTAAATTTATATGAGTCATATGGTTAGGGGTAATCATTGTGGATAATGGTTATTATAGGGTGAAAATTAACAAGGGTTATAACAATTAGGAGTTATAGGTGTTGTTCAAAGTAAGGGTTAGGAGATGTATGTCATGTTAGAGTTTAGGTGTTATAATTACAAAGTTTAGGTGTTACAATTATAAAGGTTAGAGGTTAGAATAATAATGTTTATTGGTGTTAGTTGTCTAAGATTATAAAGGTTAAGGGATAGGTGTTATATCATTAGTTTTGGTTTCAATGGTTAAATGGGTTATGAGTTACAAAGGAAGCATATGTAACCGATTACATATTGAGTTAACAAATGAAGCATCTTATTCTCGTTGGATTTTTCCCATATATATATGTATGATCCACTAAAGGTGATACATTATCTTATGTATGATCCCATAATTTGAAATGTGTAAACTTCCACATCAAGCATGACCACACTAGAATCATGGGGTCATTGGACTCAAGGAGGGATGAGGATTTAGAATTATACATAGATGTGG
>SNQJ01S0022218.1:101313-125590 GCA_010110895.2 Picea sitchensis | reverse complement strand
ATGTATTTGCCAAGTACATAAATAATTTGTTTTATGTTGTTGTCAAAGTCGTCTGGGAGAGATAAAGGTAGAACATACTGTAACAAAAAAACAAACAGTTATTATTTGTTTCCAAAAAATGTGTACCAATAAGGAAATATATTATAACCTACTAATTACCTTAATGAATGTATGCCAGTCATGTGTTTTAACCCCGCCAAAATCACCTTTTTCATTAGGATATTTTGTATCTTCAATGAAAACCTTGTCGGAAACCTAATTTTTTGAATGACCTCTTTTACAATATTGCTCTATTGCTCTGTCAATAACAAAGGAAGAATAGTATTATGTTCACGACCATCACCATTAGAATTAATAATAACACTTTGCAATGCGTGATTAGCTTCCTGGATGTCACAATAAATCTTTCCAATTCTCTCTTTGTCAGTCCTTCCATCTAATATTCTCCATAAAAATTATGTTATGTTCTTCCCGATATGCATTGTATCAAACAGATGAACTATTTGTAGGTGCTTGTAGTATGGCAATCTACTGAATTGCATTGGGTAACTTTTCATTCCTCGTGGAATCCCATAGGCGAGGTGTCATTCTTTGTGGTTTTTTTCCATTCTCTTCTTCACCATTAAATTTTTCTTTGTCTGTAGTTCGATAACTATGGTTCTTAGGCAGAAAGTGACTATACTCATCAAACACTTCCTTTCCTAATCTTTTTGAACAACGAGATTTTATCCCGGGACCACAAACTGGGCATGCAAATTTACACTTTGTTTGAAGAACTACAAGATATATGAATTAATGTAGTGAATTAGAGTTACAATTTAAAATAATGCATGATATTTTCAATAAATATATATAATATTAAATCACAAAAGAACGTAACAATATACCACAAAAATGTGTTAACCCAGGAGCATCATGAATTGTCCATGATAGTATTCCATGGAATTGAAATCATTTTTTCCCTATTGGTCTAAAGATGGCATACATAGTGATGCATGCCCATAACTTCAACAACTCATCGATAAGAGGCTCAATATATACGCTCATATCTTTAACTTGGTACTTACCTAATTGGTTCAACATACTGCATGATTAATTATACTTATCTAGATGGCGTTATATATAAAATAAATAATTGCCATGCACGAAACAAAGAAATGAAATATTTTGCCATACTTTAAAGAAAATAAAAGATAATTAAATACCTGGAACAATCATTGCCAACATTGTGTGCTCTCTCTTGATTGACATCCAAGGAGGAAAGTTATTGTTTATAACAAAAACAGGCCACACTAAGTACGTAGAAAGAAGCTCTCCAAATGGATTGACACCATCAGCTACCAACGAAAGTCTAACATTATGAGGTTCTTCTTTAAAAATTGGCCACTTTTCTTCGATGTACTTCAATGCAGAACCATATGTAGGCATTCGAAGAACATTGTCTCGACTTCTATTCTTTGCATGGAAATCCATAAACTGTGCTATACTTTGGCACCTGAACAACCGTTGGAAACGTGGAATTATCGGAATATAACGAAGAACTTTGTGAGGCACCTTCTTTGACGCTTTATCGGTTCGATATCTACTTATTTTACATTGTGGGCATTCATTTTCTAATTCATATTTCCCATAGTATATGATATGAGCATTAGGACATGCATTAATAGCCTGATAGTCCATTCCAATTTTTTTCATAATCACGGATATTTCTCAATATGTGCGTGAAAAAATATTTGACGTCGGTAATATAAATTCACCTAACAATCTACAAAATTCAAAACAATAAGTCAATGTAAACAATATTAATCATCAATATCGCATCCATACTAATTTACAAATTACAAAACAATAGCAATATAGGAAAAAATTGAACCTTTTAAGTATTTGTGAACATGCAAGCATAAATAATTAACAAATTAAATACCTTAGTATCTGTCTGAGGCGTTTGTTTGATAAACCATTCAAAACCTTCAAGTTCACCAACAACAATATAGCAGATAAAATATTTTTTGTTGAGACTTCATAAAGAGGTTGACGTGACTTCTCGAGTAGAGGATCAACATCATGACTATCATCCTGGTTTTCCTCATCCATTGGAGAAAATGTGTCTTGGATCAATATATGTATCTCATCTTCCTGATTTGAATCACTAATGTTATCTCCATCCATATCATCATTAATAACTTGATCAACAGCTTCAATATTCTGATCTCGAAGTTCATCACCTCGTAAAGGAGTATTTCTACTAGTACTTGGCAAATAACTCTCTGGAGGTCGACATTTTGGGGGCATCGTCTATATATTTAAAAACAACGTAGAAAAGTTATTGTGTATAGAAAAAATTAAAATATCAATAAGAAATATTACTAAAATTCATGACATGATGACTATTACAGAGAATACATTCAATATTGAATCCTCTTACCAAGGGACGATATTCATAACCCCCTTCGATGTGCCCTTTCTCCCTACAATGTCTTTCAGTTGTTGTTATTAAAAGTCTTTTTCTTTGCAAGCCCCTGCAATCATAGCAAGGGAAATAACATTTCCATCACCCCTCGCCTCTAATGTTGCTCTTAACCAAGCAAGCTTCCTTTCATTTTAGTTCATAGTGACAAATCCTCGTACTGACAAGTAATTGTCTTACCTACACCATACCAAACAGTAAGTTGTCAATTTTTTATGTTTTAGCTACTCCTTCATGATATTTTAGCTACTCCTTTCGATTATGATATGTTTATTTACAGTGACCTACAATCCTCACAATTATTTCTTCTAAGACATTTTGACATGCTTTTCTTTTATTATCAATTAACTATCAAGATCAATATGCTTCAATTTGTACTTTAGAGTAGTGTGTACTGAATCACCATGGAAAATAATTGCACACCATTTAACGAAAGTGGTCAATATTTCTCAAACTTGAATCACTCGACACCATACACTAGCCTCTAAGTTGTTTTATAGAGAAAATGTCAATCTTTGAAATTCACCACTAAAAAAAGAATGTCATCCACTTTTCATCCACAATTGGTTTGGGTTGGTTTAAATTATGATGTGTTGATTTACTACATACAATGGTCACAATTTTATGCTACTTACAGTGGTCACGGTTTTATTTTCTAAGACTCTTTAGCATGTTCTCATTTTTCATTGTCTGACTACTAGATTTCATCATGTTATCATAGATTTCGTCATGAAATTTTTATATTTTAGCTACTCCTTATTAATAGTGTATAAACAAGTTACATCAACTACAAACTAGANTTAATCACTACATCTAGAATTGTGTGTGATTATAAAAAATTGAGAGAAACAACATCACATAAGAATACAATGTTATATGACTAACCTAACCTAATACTACACTAAAAATATGACATTACTATATATAGGCACAACATCATAGAAACACAAAAGTTAGAGAGCTAACAAGGTCGCTAAGGGATAGAATTAGACCTAAGAGGATTTTTTTTTCACTTTCTATTTCAAACATTAGTCCAACCGGTAAAGTAGTTATGAGTTGGTGGTTTTGTAATAAGGATTAAATTTACATAAGTAATTGTAGACTCAAATTAATCTAGATTGATAATGACATATGTTTTTAATGTTTGAATTGACTTATTGATGGAGTGATTTTCCCTCTTCTTAAAATACTTCTTCGGAAAATATTTTTATTAACAGTTCACATGAATTTCCATAGAATATACTAACTATATCCAAAAACCAATGACATGAAATATGGTACTGCACATATAATATATTATCAAGGAAAAACCAAGCTACATGAAATTTCATTTGAACAAAAATTTACAAGTTAAATGAGTACATAAATAAATAAAAAACATACTAACCTTGCAAGTTCGAAATCTGAGCTATGTAGATCGATAATTGGATATGTTCAACTGGTGGGTGACAGAAAAAAATAAACAGCTCAAACAAAATCCACAAACAGTGTCGCAAAGTCTCTTAAAGTCAGGTATATATAGATCAACTAGTCAACTAGTCGTTAGCAGATGCTTTTTGAGATAGGCAAAATATTTGTGGCAATAGAGACAAACTTTCGTGGCAATAGCGATGAAATTTCATGGAAATAGCAATGAAAAATCTCGCCCAATTTAAAAAACATATTTGTGGCAATAGCGACAAACTTTTATGGCAATAGAGACGAAAATCCCACCCAATTTAAAAAAACATGAAAACAATGGAAACGTGGAAAAATTTCGTGGAATAATTCGCCCATATGTAGTAGTGCCAAACACTCGAAGGAATTTTACCTTAATATCGATGGCCTTCTTCAGACCTTGGATCAAGGCTTCATATTCATCAGTATTGTTGATGCATTCGAACTCTAAATGGCAGGATATGAGAGTATTATGGTGTTCTAGATCGATAAGGATGCATCCTACCCTAGCTCCTTCTTCAGATCTGGAGCCATAAAATAACAAATTCCATATGTTAGTATGTACAATTGGGTTAGTTATGCAAAAACCAAGTTCTTTTAATATAGTACAAGCATCATCATCATCGTTCTTAGTGCATTGAAGGAGTTTGGACTGTGTGTCTGTTTGAATTGGAGATGGTTTTGCTTCATAGAAACCATGGTCAATCTCTAAATAATAATTACCCAAAACAGTATGGGAAAAGTTAATGGGATCATTTTTACCTTCAAGTTTTGTTACCATATGTTTCATATGAGCCTCATTTTTCACCCGGATATGATTCAACTTACCTTTATATGGGAGCCACAAGTAGAACCAATCTATAGAGAAATAACCTTGAAGTTTAGCAAACCAGTCCCTACTCAACAGTAAACCATAACCTTCTGAAATGTTAACAACAACAATATCAATAACTTGATGAACTCTAGGATCATAAACTAATCTAATCATAACATGTTTAATTTCACCTTTCAATTTAGCATCTAATATATCTAATTGCATGATTCTAGTAGTACTCATTTGTGGGACAACATTGATGTTTTGGTAGACCGAGTATGGCATGATATTGGAGGAAGCACCAAAGTCCGCTAAGCAATTATGTACATTGAAATTTAAACTTTTGTATGTAAGTAGAAAGGGTGGAACCTAGGACTTTGAATGTGCACCTATATTGGCTGCATTTATAGCATATTTGATTTCATCTTTGTTGTATTCCTTTGCTTTAGCAGTTTTAGAAATGTTGTTGGATACAACAACGGTCTTCTTTTGAGAGTCATTGGGATTGAAAGTGTCAAGATTCAGATCATGTTGTTGAGGTAGTGGGTAGATATCATACAGAGAGATATTAGCTTTATTTTTCTTCATCTTTCCCATCTTAGGGGGGGGGAATAACAAGATCTTCTCTCCCCCGTCCCATATAGGCATCATGAAGGAATATTTCGTTACTAGAACCCCAAACTAGTCGATGTAAGAAAAATGCATTTAGTGAATGTCTAGGGATATTGAGTTCAATATTTTTTATGTATAGCTATGTTATCTCTATCTAAACAAGTCAGTCTTCCAATAAAATTATATTCCAAAGTACGAGTTTCAGGCTTACTTGTTTTTTTGTTTGGCGGTGATATGTTGGATTTTTTGTTGTCTATTATAGTGTTGGTTTTATTGTTGTTTGTTGTTGGGGTTGAAACACCTAGTTTGTTATTGTTGGATGAGATAGGGGTATTAGTTTTATTACTGGTTTTTGTTGGGGTCAAAATTCTTGGTTTCTGAATAGGAATGGGAGGAGTTATCTTTCTGAGAATAGTGTTGGTTTTCGAAGGTAGAGAAGTGTTGGGAACAACACCCTTGTTACGTAGGTTATAATCTCGAGGGGAATATTTTACGATTTTTGTATCCCCTACATAAATCTCTTCAATTTTCTCTTCATCATAATGTATACACCAATCCCATAAGAACATGGAAGATTCTTGAGTGGTTTCCTCCATGGTTTCTTCATTTTCTGATTCCTTGGGTTGTTCATCATTTATCTCTTGTTGATCTAGTAGTTGGTTAATGACCAATATCATAGAGTTAACCCACTAAGAACATGTTTTCTTAGAATGATTCTATTGGTGGTATGAACAAAAATTTTCCATGATGAAGTCATCTAGATTTAGAGTGAGGTGTAGGACTTCTGAAGGCTTTGGCAGGTTGTCATTCCTCTTGAAGAATGGATGGAAAGTTTTAGTCTTGGAGGACCCTTCCCCAACATTCTTCTTAAAGTCTACTTATTCATTTGACAACTTCTTAACTAGATTAACCACATTGTCTAGGTCTATCGTTTCTTTATTAGGAGGTTTAGTCAATAACAAGGGCTTCTTCTCCATCGATTTGTTTTCCTTAGATGAAGGGTGACTGTCTAAATAAATCAGTTATTTTCCTCAAAATTCTAGGCTAAGGTAACATTTTCAGGTCCTTTAATGAACATTCCTATAGAAGGAAACTATGTTGAAGTATTATAATCAATAGACAAGGATTCCAATGGAGTTGTTTTGACAGTGAATTTATTCAGGACTGTGGTGAAGCGCTTATTAAAATCCTTTCATTTCTCTTTCTTTTCCATATTTAGGGCCCCTAATTCTTCATATAAAGCTACAGGAGTTTTCTCTTCCCCAAATTTTCCAATGAAGGATTTTTCAAAGTCATCCCAATTGGTTATAGAACCAGGCGAAAGGTTAAAATACCATGTGGAAGATTTGTTTTCAAAGGTGTAAGGAAAAATTCAGCAATCTCCCAAATTATGTGATATAAATTTGGGACCCTTATTTTCTTTTAATTTTGAAATGAAAATATTTTTTTAATTCTTTTCACTTGAGTATTGTTTTCAGTTTTGACAATTTTGTTGATCATATTCTCGAGTTCTTTGAATTTTCATTTAGTCTTTAATGACATTTTTATTCTGGGATATTTTTTTCATTTCATAAAAGTTGTGTTCAGGGATTTTGACTTCCAAGTTATCAAACGATTCTAATTGTTATGTCCTTGATGATTTTCCTCACATACACACTTTGAACAAGATTATACATGAGCTACAATATTTGACAAGCTACAGTATTTTATTATATTGTTGGTTTAAATTTTTATTAACATGTTTTTTTGGTTAAAAGATTAATGTTCCAACGATTAACCACGAATTATAAAATCCTATATGGCCTGTCATAATCGCATTATTACCATGAATTCCCTCAATCCAAAACAAAATTGTTTGATATTGTGTATTGGGACATCGGGTCTAATCTTATCATCATAGTTCTAAATGAAATTAATGGAAATTTGATCAAGGTCTTTTCAAACTACATATGAAAATTTCACCTTTCCCAAAACTTACTTACTCTCCTCCATGTATATTTTTGTGTTATCGCATTGTACTCATGAATTATTACCTCAATTCAAATCCTGCATATGGTAAATTTCCTCGAATTGATATTTTTTACTCGTGTTGAAGTTCGTTTTCATTTACCTATTAGTGGAAGCCTATTAGGCGTTCATGATGGTTTTATGAATTGTGGTATAGTAAATTATCAAAATGGGCATGATTTCCAAAGTCGAACCTAGTGTCAATCTTATTGAAGCTCATGAAGACTATTTTCCAACCTTTCAAAGGGTTAGTTAGTTAAAATTCTTATGCATGCTTAATGGTTACAATGCATAGGTCACCAAAGCTTTTGCACTAAGTTTTAATGGTGAATGCACTAAAATTGGAGATATAGAGTTACAAATAGATGAAGAATTAATAGCTAGGGTGACTAAATTACCATTAAAAGGGGAATGTTGGTCTAAGACCAAAAGAGTGAAAGATATTCTCTAGTCAGAAATATTTGTTTCCCCCAAATGAAAATACGATTACAAAGGTATGCCTACATCTCTAGTCAAAGAAAAATGGCATTTTGTGTTAAGTGTTATTAAGGGTTTTATCACCTTTGAGGGCAGATATAGCCTTTTCTTTATATATCATTTCAACTGTTAATGGTCTTCATGGATTACAAATTGAACATGTTAGTTTTCTTGCTTAAAATCCTTTCAAAAATGGCACAATTTTATCAGAGAAAAAATCTCAGTTCAAAAAGAAATGTTTGTCACCATGGTTTAGTGAAAATTCTAGTTGAGTTTCAGCTAAAACAGAGTGGCAATTTTTGGGAAGATTTTGTAAAAAGAAATCATTTTCATGAGAACTCTGAGTCATATTTACAGACTCATATTTTTTAGGTAGAAACCCTAAATATTATAGAAGATCTTGTTTTTTTCTTACCATCAAAATTATATTTCTCATTAAAACGTTGTGAGGGTTACACGCAATCAAACTATAAAGTTCAACCTCAAGCCAGGGTCTTTCATTTTTAGTGAAGCACCTCAGGTTTCTTCTAAAGCTTCCAAACAAACCGTAGTTTCCTCTCTTACATCCGAGTGTGACCCACCTGTTAACAAAAAGAATGATGATTACAAGGTTTTAGTCGATTTTATGAACAAGAGGAAAGGAAGGAAAATATCTAGAATGATCATAAATAAGTCCAAAAAAACTTATAAAATTCGTTCTCCTCTCCAAATTGAAGATGAATATTTGGTTAGAAATCAAGAAGTATCATCCCCTCGGCACATTTTTTCACAGGAACCCATTGAAAAGGTCACTGAAGAAACAAAGAAGGAAAAAACTAAAATCAATCCCAATTTGGAGGTTTCTTTCTAGAAGGATAAATGTTATTTGGTGGTTCCGGTGCTACAGGAAAACTTAATCGATTTGGAATTAGAAAACCCATTACTTAAGGAAGAAAATAAATATTTTTTTTGATAGCCAAAGAAGACAGGTTTCAGGTCTCAAGCAAGACAAAAAGAGAGAAGCAGTTTACATCAACTCACGAGGAGTTAACAATTTCGTTAACTCAGAATTTAAGACTGTGTATAATAATACTTAGTGATTAAAATGCTTTGTTTATTGGTATGAGTTTAATGTTTTTAGTCTAGTTTCATTTTTGTTAATCTTCATTAATAAATGAGTAGCTACAGAATTTAAAATTATGTAGCAACTCTTATTTTGTTTTATGTTTTATTATTTTTTTGTCTTTTTGTTTTTTGTTTTATAGGTGTAAAATAAATGACCTAGAGGAACACGGGAAAATAGAAGAATTAGTTTTCTAGACAGAATTTTAAAAATTAAACAGTTAGTTAATGTTTATTTCATGTACTTTGATTTGGGAAATTAAACAATTTCGTTAACTTCCCATTCTAAACAAATAAGTGTTTGTAGTTATGGAAGTTAAGTTCCATTTTGAATTCCTTCAATATAAAACAATGAAAGAAAGATTATGGTAAGGGGGTTTAGATTTTGAAGAAAGAACGAAACTTATGCACTATTGTACAAGTCCTTGTTTTGATACATTATACTGAATCTTTCTGTGACTTTGAATATTAATATAAGGAATCGGTATTTGGTATTGTCACTGGTATCTAACTATTCATTTTTCAAATCAATTTTTTGTCTGAAATATGTGTTGATGGAATTACAATTGATTTAGTTGATTACTGCTAATAATTTAGATCAATTTCATTTTTTATTTAACACATCATTTCAGTGGTTATTATGTATATGAATTACTGTTGGGATTATGAGTCTGTGATAATTATTTAAACATGTTTATTAATTCATTCTCAGTGGATATATTCAGACATGTGTTTTTAAGATCTATATCTTTATAATATTGTTAACCTTACTTAAATTCATATACTATCTTAATTTGGGCCCAAACATTAGATATTTTTAGTTTTATTCACTTTAGTTCATAAGTATTTTCATTAAAAATACTTTTTATTCTTAAAGAGATAACAAAATCCCCTTTTGTAGGGGTAGCTTTTATGATAATTAGAATTAACCTTTGTCTTGTAGATAGTTTTAAATCTGTAAATATTCTAATTTGTTATTCAAATAAAGATAAAATCTCTATAATCAATTAGAAAGTGTATATATTTTATATTTAGTTTTATTTTATAGATTAGAATAGTTATAGGTAATTGGACCTAAACCAGTCAGAATCGCTATTTACAATGGATAAGGGTCTAATTGGGATCCTGACCGAGGGAATTCATGAATGTTGAACATGGTCATATTTGACTATCAACATTTTGGCGCTAGAAGGAGGGTTATCTGATAATGAATGGCCGAAACAAAACAAAAAAAACTAAATACCATTCAAGTAGATCAACTTTGCCCATGGTATATTTAGTTGCTACATGGTTAGAATCTCCAATTCAAAGAACTGTAAGTGATATGTCTTCCAATTTTCTTAATTCTCCATAATTTCAACAAATAAGACAGTGAATAGAAGAGCTTAGAAATCAAGGATAAACTTCTCAAGGATAGTATGATCCTATAGATTATGTTATCCAAGAATTAGGTGTTCTTACAATATCACAGAGATAGAGGTTAGGTATCGAACCTATTCATTTCCAAGTTTCTATCCAGATTAGAAAAACCATAATTAAAATTCTTGGAAATAATCCTCCCTCTACTCCTCCTTTGCATACACCTTTAAATATGTCTCCTATTCCATATCCTCCTCCATCACCTCCTAGTCAACCAAATAATATGGTTGGAGTACCGAGAACATCGTGGAGAACTTTGGGAGCAGTCAATGTTCCTGGAAATCAACATGATTTACCAAAAAATCCAGATAAATGGTTACCAAAATTTAATCCAGAATCAAAAGACACTCTTGATGATCATATTAACAAATTTATGTTAATTGTTAATCTAAGAGATGTTGAGAATGAAGACATTGTATGAAGACCTTTTCCATATACTTTCGAAGGAGAATATTTTACTTGGTATTTCTCATTGCAATCTAATTCCATTACTAATTGGGATACCTTTGAGGATTTATTCATTAAGAAATTTGGGAATGATAAATCTTCATCTATTTTATTAGTAGAATTATCCAAAATTAGAATGGTTCCTAAAGAGAAAATTAAATATTTCAATCAAAGATTCCTTAATATTCTTAATAAAATTTCCGAGACATCGAAACCTGGTTTAGACATTCAAATTGACTTTTATTCCTCTTCTTTACCAATTTCCATTGCTATTTTTTTAAACGAGCAAGAAAAAATATTTTGACCGGAGCAATGCAGGAATATTTAGATGTAGAAAAATAAATATCTAGTATTGCAAGTCTCCAAGTGAAGATTCAAGATCTTCTATAACAACCAAGAAAGAAATTATCAAAGAAGAAAGGAAAGATAAAGATGTTTTTGATATGGAAAAATTATAGAAACTCATGAAAACATTAGCAAATGAGATAGTTGATGTTAAAGGAAAACTAGTTGAAGTGTCAAATCAACCATTCAGGCCATTCTTCAAAAAGAATCCACAGATTCCACCTAGTGGTCAAACTTCAGAAGGAGTTAATGTTGATGAAGAACAAGGAGAGGATAATGAAGAAGTTAAAGATACTAATTTATTTTGAGATATTAATGGATTTTTTTACGAAGATGATACATAAGAATATATTGTTTCTCAAACCCGAAGTAAAAGTATAGCTTTAATTTTTTATTATGATCCACCAGCAAACACTTCAAATATACAGCATGTAGAAAACAAGTCAGCATCAAAAAGTCTTGTTGTTGCTGAGAAAATCGATTACGATATTATAGAAGATATGAAAAAGACTAGAGAAAATATTTCCCTTTATGAACTAAGTAAACTAAAATCTCAAAGGAATGGTTTATTAAAGGCTTTAGCAGTTTCTGATAAGACAAGTTCATCATCTACTACAGAAGCAAATAAAGAAAAAAGTTTCAATAGTTCAAACTTTATATTATGAGGTAAATATTGGTTCAATTCTCATATGTGACATATCAAGGTCACATACTCTTCCATTTCTCCTCACTTTCGAAATTTTTAATAAAAATGTGAATAATTGTTTGGTTGATTCAGGTGCATCTTCGAATATAATGCCTTATTCAATTTTCATTCATATCAATGCACAACCACAAAAATCAGCTATTCAAATTGTTCAATTAGATAGAACAAGGGTAAAAGTTTTGGGAGAATTGAAGGATGTATTAATCAGATTATCATCTAATTCTAAAGTTTTTCAAATATTAGATATTATCGTTGCTAATATTTCAAATGCTTATGTATTAATCTTAAGTCAAGATTGGTACGAAAAACTTCATGGATATTTCTCAACCGATTGGTCTCACCTTTGGCTTCCATATAATGGGAAACCTAATCATATCTGTGTTAATAGGGAAAAACATATGAAACACAATGTAACAGATTTAGATGGAGAAAATGAACATGTGGATTTTGCTAATAGCATTGTTGGGAATTATTCTATGGATTATTATTTTGGAAATTTTAATGCACAGATTTATCCTTTTGATCCCACAGTTAAAAGCTCAGAGATTGAAAGTTTCTCTCAAACATATTTTTCCTATTGTATTAATTTTGTAGATAATTTTGTAAATTATCCATTTTGGAAACTATATTTTGATGGATCTAAATCTAATGATGGAGCTAGTGCAGGTTGTATTTTAATCATTCCTAACGGTGCAAAAACTATCTTTACCTGTAGATTGGAATTCCAGTGTACTAATAACACCACAGAATATGAAGTGTTAATTTGGGTCTAAAGAAATCAATCAGCATGAATGTGCGGAACATCTTGGTTTTCAGTGACTCTGAAATTGTCGTTAAACGGGTGAAAAACCAAATTCATTGTATTTCTAGTCATTTGAAACATTATCAACAATTGGCTCAAGATATCAACAGAAAAAATTTTGCATTTAATATTATTTCTATATCTATAATGCAAAATGATAGCGCAGATCTATTGGCAACCATAGCTTCTAGGCTTATTCCTCTAGAAGATTTTTCTCCAAATAGATTCTCTGTTGAATTAATTTTTCAACCTTTTGTTCCCGATAACATAACAAATCGGCATGTATTTAATGATGATGTTGATATAATCATTTTTATCTCTTTAGAAGGAACATATGAAAATGATATCATTGATGAAGAGTCACACAATCTTGAGTTAAACAAATCTTCTCCTCATGATAAAATCAAATCTGAAAATATTGTTCCTAAATATGTTGTAAAATTAGAAGGTCTTTGTGATTTAAAATACATATTTAAGAAACACACAAATTGTAAAACACACAGTTCTACCATGAGTGTGGAACCCATTAATCTAGGAACATAACAAAATCCTCAAAATGTCAATCTTGGATTAGGTTGTTGTCCTTTTGAAAGAATAGCTTTCATAAAACTTCTTAAGAAATACAAGGATGTTTTTGTGTGGTCATATGATAACCAAAAAAAAATTGATACATCTTTAATTCAACATGTTAGCACCATGATTTTCATAGCTAAGGTTAGAGGTTTGTAAACAATTTGCAAAGTCATGCTTGTTAGCACCCATGTTGTTTTTATGCTTGGCATAATCTAACATCTCCAAGGGTCAATTTCAAAAGGAAGTTTATCATTTATTATTTCAATTTCCATTTGCAATCGCGCGCTGCAAAAGTTTCTACGCGTTGCGGAGAGCACTTCACCATGCAAAGGATTATGTCGTGCAGTGGATTTCATCACGCATAGAATGTTGTCGTGCATAGGATGTTGTCACGCAGAGGTTGTCATCGCGCTTGGGCTTTCATCACGCAGTGGATTTCATCGCGCAATGGGTTGTCGTGCACAGGATGTGATCGCGCAGTGGATTTTGTCGCGCATGGGATGTTGTCATGCATAGGATGTTGTCACACAGTGAATTTCATCACGCAGTGGATTTCGTCGTGTTGTGCATTTCATCGCGCAGTGGGTTGTGTTGCATAGGATGTTGTCGCATAGTGAATTTCATCGTGCAGTGGATTTCTTCGTGCAAAGGATGCTTTCGCACAAAGGATTTTCCTACGCACAGGCTATAGGTCGCGTTGCGCAAATGACTATTTTAGTGGTCAACTTCAAGATCATTTTCTAACCAACTGGAGAGGAATTTTGAAAATCCCCTAGAGGTGTTTGTTAAGGAAACACCAAATAATAAAAACCTCTCTCATATTTGAAAATCATTTCATATTTTGTGATATTCGAAGGAATATTTGAGCCTTATTTTTTAGTTTTCGTGATTTCTTGTCCAAGACATTTTTTTTCGACACGTATTACGGCCAGGTGGAGATTAATTTCTAGAAACAGAGAGAGGTTTTTATTTATAAATATCTTAAATACAAAAAACTCTCTCAGTTTTGGAAAATAGTTTTTTATTAGTGATATATGATGTCATAATTAATGCCTATTTTCCCAGTTTGTTGCGCAATCCACTGTGTTTTTTGTTGTAGGTTACTGTTGCATAGCAGACTTGTTGTGCAAGGGTGAAAGAGTGTCCATAAGTAAACATGATGACTCATCACAACCATATGGTTCAAATTTTATCATGATCAATGATTGTAAAGAATATTTCGGTTATGATTATGATTTGGCAAAGTCGGGTTTTCTATTTTTAGTGAAACCATTGAAGTTATTGTTCTCTTTCAAAGAAAACAGATCCATGATTCTAGGAGGGAGCAGTTCAACCCTATAAGCCAAGGGTGACATTAGTTTTCTATATATTGGGATCATTTTCATGCAAACAAGGTTGGTTGGAAAAAACAGTGTAGATAGTGACTATTGAATGTAGCTCTGAATTCGACTAAAACTTAATGCAAAAGTCCTGAAGCTTTGATGAAAATATTCTAACTGTGGCAGTTTGATGTATTGTATTCTTTCTCTGCGTACGTACTTCATGTATTATTTATTCATATCTATTTTCTGTCTGAATACGAACGTGATTTAAAACCTAGGATTCGTTGCACGGCGCCCCGAGATTCACGCCATTCAGACAAATTGTTTTCCTCTAAGTTAACTCTGAATTCATCCTCAGTGGTGCTTCGAGTTGCTTCATCTATTTTTCTCTTGCCACACACAACGATTTTTAACTGAATATTGTAGCTTATTTAGCCTTTATCCTCTCAAGTTCAGTCACTAAGTCATTTGTTTCTATCGTTTTCTTAAATTGACTCCATTTCCCAATGGTACTTTCTCTCTTGCTTGTCCTACCATCCCTTTTAAAAAAAAAATAAACTTGTCCTATTGTAGAATCTAACCTCTGTGCATTTATTGATGAAATATTTGAGTTATTACGAGTCATTAGACATATGAGAGAGCCCTCTCTAGTTGTATAGGTCATAATACAATCTAAAGTTGGTTGAAACAGTTACCTCGGGGATTTTGAGGTTTTATTTGATATAACCCAAATAAATTACCGAGTGCTAACTGACCCCATTACCCGTTGTCAGGGATGCAAGTGAAAATTTCCATGGGAAAAACGACAAGGTTTAGAAGGTTAGAATTAAAGGTAGCAAACACTTATGCACATATTGGCTATATTTATGCTCCAGCGACTCCACACATCAGAAATCAATTTGAAGGTGATTAGCGGCGAGAAGAATCCAAAGCGCTAACGTTTTCATGGCGACTCGATCAAGCTTCAAATGGAAGTTCAAGACTCTGGCGGAGAATGACACCTATTAACGGAAAATGGAGAAGTATGGAAAAATAAGGTACTAGAGCTTAAGTTTAGTTCAAGGATGCCTTTTTGTTTTTATCAATATCTTCTTGTCCTTTCCTAATTTTTCTAAGAATATTTCTTCACTTAGTGTTTAAATGAATCCCATGAATCTACCCTTGTATATCCTTCATTCCAAACTTTAGGTATACCTCCTTCTTGTATAAATGATATTCACCAAGCTCCTTCCTCTAAACTATATGATGTTCATGATCATTATTGTGAGATTAATGAAACCAAATCTTAGCTTGTACCTTCTATTCTAAACCCTACACCCTCAATAATTCAAGAAATCTGAGTCCTCTCAAATTTCCTTCCATCCTTCACTTGGAAACCTTTTTCTAAAGAATATTTCTTCACTTACCGTGTTTAAATGAATCCCATAGATCTACCCTTGTATATCCTTCATTCCAAACTGTAGGTATACCTCCTTCTTGTATAAATGATATTCACCAAGCTCCTTCCTCTAAGCCACATAATGTTCATGATCATTCTTGTGAGATTAATGAAACCAAATCTTAGCTTGTACCTTCTATTCTAAACCCTACACCCTCAATAATTCAAGAAAGATACAGTCCTCTCAAATTTCCTTCCATCCTTCATGACTTTCCTTTGAAACATTATAAGTATCTTCCTAGGTTAGATGGAGAGCTTGATGGATAGTTAGTTGAAAAAAATATTTAGATATTTGAGAATTTCATAGACCTTTTTGAGATCGAACATGATGATGTGTCTATGAGGGCCTTTTCTCGGTCCTTACAAGGAGATGCCGAAGCATGGTTTATACATTTGCAGCCTCAACCAATTAGCTCGTAGGATGAACTGGGGGAATATTTCCATAGGTTTTGGGGTGAGATAAAGTCATGGGATCTACTCCTTTAATATTTTTATTCCATGAGAAGAATGAAAGATGAAACCATCTCAAATTTCAGCAGGAGGTTTTCTAGTATTTATTATAAGCTGCCTAAAGAAGTCCAACCTCCTGAAGTTGTTGCCATGCTCCATTATGTAACAAACTTTCAATCAAACTTATCTTTTCTTTTGATGGAGAGGAAGTCTATGTCTTTGCAGCAGATGTTCAACAATGCTCAGGAAGTTGAAGACAATATTCAAGCATGTAAACATATTCGAAATGAGGAGTTGGATGCTAAAGAACATGAAAATGAATATAAACAAAGAACAGTTGATTTGAATCTTGAGAAGAGGGTTAATAATATCATATGTCCTCTTGAAGATTTAAATGTTGATGATTTTGCAAAGGATTATATTCCATTTATTGAAAAAGAATGTGCTAATTAATCTTTCGATCCATCTCATGATAAGCACGGGTCTGATTGTTTTATGTATTCATTTGTAGATAGTCAAGAAAATGAATTTGCAAATCAACTTGTTGAAGAGCAGGTTGATGTCCCAAGTCTTTTCTTGTTAGATGGCATTGTAGATGTTGTTTATTTGTCTTTACATGATGAATATGATGATGATTATGATGTTGACTTCCTAGAACAACCAGTTGCATGTTCTCTATCAGAAAATGTTCATTTTTAGCAGTGTAATGAGAGAAATCAGCCTACATATCACAATTACAAAGAAGAATATGAAGAAAGTGCCGAATCAACTGAAGGAAATTATTTACCTTTATGCTTTGCTTCGTTTAAATTGTTGAAAGAAAATTTAAAGATCATCACTAAGGCAGAGGAATGTGTGTTGTTGCAAAATCACACTAATTCATGGGAAAAAATTGACAAGAAATTGCAACAATCTTCTCGTGTGTTTTATGACTCTATTACTTGTTATGTAGAAGGTATTGTCAGTTCAAAATTGCAGCCATTGGTCAAAGATGAATCTGAAAATGAGTATGTTCAGCAATCCAAGGAAATTGAAAATTGTGCATATGACAGTAGTGAAGAAAATGAAGAAGGTTTTGAATCAGGTGAAAGAACCTTTCCATTGTGTTTTGCTTCTTTCGAATTGTTGAAGAAAAATGTTTATAATGTTTCAAATCATAAATCCTCGAGGCATGATGTTGAATATGAAGAAAGCAGTGGAATTGCAAATGAAAATAGTCTTCCATTATGTTTTTCTTCCTTTGAATTGTTGAAAGTAAATAATGAGATAATAGAGGAAGCAGTGAAGTTTGATTGCATTCACAGTGACATTGTTTTACATAAGAAAATTGTTGTCAATGAAGAGGATCAACAACCTTCTCATACTTTTAATGACCCTGTTTTTGACTACATGGAAGGTTATTTCAGTTCAGATTTGCATCATGTGATCAACCACCATCTTGGAAATAAATATGATGGTAAATCAACATCAGTGTTAGATATGGATTGCTTGCCACTAGGGGTTTCATTTCAACCAGCACTATCTTCTGATTCAGAAGATTGTTATTTCCAACAGTCTCAACGTATTTTTCATCCTTTTTGTGCCAATCAACAGGTTGAAATACATTAAAACAAGGATGCAGTGGAAGGGGTGAAACATGATTGTTGTTTTATGTATGTTCTAGAGGATCCATTCGCAGTTTTGTTGGAGGCGGCAAACAGTCCCAATATTTTTAATTTTTTGAGATTTGAATTTATAGATAAATTTTTGAATGACTTATTAGTAAATAGGCTTTGGAGCAAGCATGTGCAAAGAAAGCAAAAAGTGGATAAAGTGCTTGCATGGTTGCATTGGAATTTTGATTTCACTTGATTGACATATTTTTCAGCAGTTAGGGTAGGTAGGAGTGTGAATAAGCTCGATACTACAAGCATTTATTTTGGCAATCTGCATTTTTCATGTTCAGCTTAGTTTCATATTTCAGTTTGGAGCATACACAGCTTTGGGTTTTTAGCGGATGGATGTTACAAGTTACAGTTGGAAAGTTGAGTTTGGGAGTATCCCAATGGATAGGTGTTTGGTCTACTGTTCTTTGCTACCTCACAGGGAGGATAGCATCCTGGAGCCAGTTGTTAGCACCATGATTTTCATATCTGAGGTTAGATATTTGTCAACAATTTTCAAAGTCATGCTTGTTAGCACCCATATTTTTTTTATGTCTAGCATCATCTAACATCTCCAAGGGTCAGTTTCAAAAGGAAGTTTATCATTTATTATTTTCAATTGCACACTGCAAAAATTGCTACATGTTGCGCAGAGCACTTCACCGCGCAAAGGATTATGTCGCGCAGTGGATTTCATCGCGCAGTGGATTTCATCGTGCATCCAATCCTATTTGCATAGGATGTTGTCGCGTAGAGGATGTCATCGCGCATGGGATTTCGTCATGTTGTGGATTTCATCGCACAGTGGGGTTTTGCGCATAGGATGTTGTCATGCAGTGGATTTTGTCGTGCATGGGATGTTGTCGCGCAGTGGATTTCATCACGCTATGCATTTCATCGCATAGTGGGTTGTCACACATAGGATGTTGTCATGCATAATATGTTATCTCACTGTAGATTTCGTCACGCAGTGGATTTCCTTGTGAAGTGGATTTCATCGTGCAAAGGATGCTTTCACGCAAAGGATTTTCCTATGCACGGGCTATAGTTCACGCTGCGCAAATGATTGTTTAGTGATCAAGTTCAATATCATTTTATGACCAAATGGAGAGGAATTTTGAAACTCCCCAAGAGTTTTTTGTTGAGAAAAATCCAAATAATAAAAACCTCTCTCATATTTGAAAAACATTTCATATTGTGGGAGATTCAAAGGAATCGTTGAGCCCTATTTTTTCATTTTCGTGATTTCCTGTCCGAGACATGTTTTTGTGAAACGTATTATGGATAGGTGGTGATTAATTTCAAGAAAATGAGAGAGGTTTTTCTTTATAACGATATTAAATAAAAAAAACCTCTCTTAGTTTTGGAAAATAGTTTTTTATTAGTTATATATGATGTCATATTTATCGCCTATTTTACCAATTTGTTGCGCAATCCGCTGCGTTTTTTGTTGTAGGTTATTGTTGCATAGCAGACTTGTTGTGAAAGGGTGACAAAGTGTCCAGTAGTGAACATGATGACTCATCACAACCATATGGTCTAATTTTGATCATGATAAATTATTGTAAAGAATATTTCGGTTACGATTATGATTTGGCAAAGTCAGGTTTTCTATTTTTAGTGAATCTGTTGAAGTTAATGTTCTCTTTCAAATAAAATGGATCCATGATTCTAGGAGTGAGTAGTTTGACCCTAGAAGCCAAGGGTGACATTAGTTTTCTATATATGGGGATCATTTTCATGTAAACAAGGTTGGTTGGAAAAAACAGTGTAGACAGTGACTATTGAATGTAGCTTTAAATTCGACTGAAACTTAATGCAAAAGTCCTGAAGCTTTGATGAAAAGATTCTAACTGTGGCAATTTGATGTATTGTATTATTTCGTTGCGTACGTACTTCATGTATTCTTTATTCATATCTATTTTTTGTTTGAATAGGAACGTAATTTCGAGCCTGGGATTCGTTGCACAACGCCCTGGGATTCACGCCATTCAGACAAATCGTTTTCCTCTAAGATAACTTTGAATTCGTCCTCAACAGTTCTCTGAGTTTCTTCATGTGTTTTTCTCTCGCCACACACAATTATTTTTAACTGAAGACTATTGCTAATTTAGCCTTTATCCTCTCAAGTTCAATCACTAAGTCATTTGTTTCTATCGTTTTCTTAATTTGACTCTATTGCCCAATGGTAATTTCTCTCTTGCTTGTCCTACCATCCCTTTTAAAACAAAAATAAACTTGTCCTATTGCAGAATCTGACCTCTGTGCATTTATTGATGAAATATTTGAGTTATTACCAGTCATTAGACATATGAGAGAGCCCTCTCTGGTTGTATAGGTCAGAATAGAATCTAAAGTTGGTTGAAATAGTTACCTTGGGGATTTCTTTGATACAACCCAAAGAAATTACCGAGTGCTAGCACAACACACCATTCCTATGCTTTCAAAGGAAAAACCACTACAACAAAATTTAAGGAAAATTCATCCTAATTTTGAAACACAAATTAAAAATGAACTTAATAAATTGCTTAAAGAAAAAAACATTTTTCCATTGAGGAATTCCAAATGGGTATCAAATATTGTTTCAGCAAGGAAAAAGAATGGGGACATTTGAATTTGTATTGATTTCATAAACTTAAAACAGAGATTCTGAAAAATATAATTCTCCATTACCACCTATGGAGCAAATTCTTCAATCAGTTTCAAGTTTTGAAATGATATCATTCTTAGATGGATCTTCCGAATATAATAAAGTCTTAGTACATCCTAATGATAGACTCAAAACCATTTTCAGAACCAAATGGGGTACTTACGCTTATCAAAAGATTCCTTTTGGTTTAGTCAACGTAGGTGCAACTTTCCAGCGAGCTATGGATATTGTTTTCTAAGGCTTGATCAATAAATCTATTCATGTTTACCTAGATGACATAACAATTTATTCTAAAAATCATGCATATCATATTTCTCATCTTAAACAAGTTTTTGAACGATTTCATAAGTATGAAATTTATTTAAATCCTAAAAAACAAGTTTTTGCTCTTCAAGAAGGTAAAATTTTGGGGTTTATAGTTTCTAAGGAAGGTGCTTCAATTCATCCTTCTAGAGTTAAGAACACATCTGAAAATCCATCACCTCATAATAAAAAATTGATGTAATATTTCCTTGGGAAAATTAACTTTGTGAAGTGTTTTGTACCTAATTTCATACAAACAGTCTTACCCCTACAACGTATGATTAGAAAAGACACGATATTCAAATGGAATACAATCGAAAAAGAAGCTTTCAATTCTATAAATAAAGAAATCATTCAAGTGCCTTCTTTATTTTCTCCTAATTACGATAAAGAATTTGTTCTTTATACATTTTCCTCTGAAAGATCTTAGGCATCTATGTTATCACAAAAAAATTATCAAAACATAGAGGTACCAATTTCTTTTGAAAGTTCAGCATTACAAGGAGTGGAATTAAATTATATTGATGTTGAAAACCAAGCTTATGCAGTTTTGAAATCCATCAAACATTTTAGACCATTCCTCATCAAATTACATACTAAAGTAATAGTTTCACATCCCTCAGTCAGAGTTTTTCTTATTCAAAAATATTTAGGAGATATGAGAGCAAATTGGGTAACAACATTACAAGAATAAGATTTAGAGATAAAACCTACAAAAATTGTACGAGGTCAAGGTTTATGCAAGTTATTAACTAAAACCATTGATACTACATCTGAAAACCCAGATAAGGTAAAGGCCACTGAAGACATACAACAGGTATGTGTTACTCTTGATATTCCTGATTCACAATATTCAAATTTAGTTTATTATCTAACTCATGGAACTGTACCTTCTCATTTGGATTTTAAAAAGAAACGTGCTCTAAGAATAAAAACAACACAATATCAACCTATCAATAATGTTCTTTTCAGAAAGAATTATGATTCAATGTTACTTAGATGATTAGAAAAACAAGAGGATGATAAAGTTTTATTTGAGTTGCATGACAGACCTGTAGGTGGTCATTTCGGAGGTGATACAATTGCACACAAAATTTTACATGCAGGATATTATTGGCTGACCTTATTTAAAGATTCTCATGAATATGTTCGAAAATGTAAAATCAGTCAAACTTCAATCGGGTAAGAAAATAAATCATCGTTACCTTCATAGCCCATCATTGTTGAACATCCATTTGAACAATGGGGACTCGATATCATTGGTGAAATTTTTCCTAACTCTTCCAAACAAAATAGGTATGTTCTTACCGCCACCGATTGTTTTACAAAATGGGTGGAGTCCATTCCCTTGAAATTATTCACAAATGATCAGGCAATCTCATTCTTAGATCAGTTTATTATTACAAGATTTGGTCTTCCGAGCACATTAGTTTTTGATAATGCAACCTATTTTTCTGCTTTTTCACTTACTGAATTTACACTTCATAAATGAATTAAAATAAAACATTCTTCTAATTATTATCCTCGGGGTAATGGTTTAGCAGAATCAACAAACAAAAATATTTTGAAAATTATCAAGAAAACTATTAGTGATAACCACAAAAATTGGCACAGAGCCTTAATCTATGCACTATGGGCAGGTTGAATTACTTATAAAGAATCATTGGTTAATTCCCATTACTTTTTAGTTTATGGTAAGGAATATACTCTTCCACCCAACATTTATATACCATCCCTAACTTTAGTACAGTCCATTGAGGAACAACCTTTCTCTAGTCTTCAATATCATACGAATCAGATTTTCAAACTAGAGGAAGTGAGGGATAAGGCTAAGGACACTTTTTCCCATCATCAAATGATCATTAAAAATTAGTTTGACAATAGATTTGTTGGTGACAAAAGTTTTGAAGTTGGTGACTTAGTTCTGAAATGGGACAAAGCCCATAAACAAAGAAGTAAACATACGAAAATTAAAAAGTTGTGGTTAGGCCCTTTTCAGGTTGATCAGAAAGTTGGTCCATCTATTTTATTTTACAAATTCTCGAAGGCATAGAATATTCTTTACCCGTAAATGGGTTAATCCTCAAAAAATATTTTTCCTAAAAGACACTTCAATCCTTGTAAATAGTTGTAAATACTATTGTTTGTCTTGTTATTTTAGATTGAGTGTATATCCTTTATAATTTGCCATTTTTTTTTCTTTTTGTTTTTTATTATCATTTTGATTTTTTATTGTTATAACAACCGGATACATATTTTAATCAGTTTTCTTTGAAATCCCTTACATAGAGAGATTAATTTAGATTGTTTGAAATGGGAAAATTTATTTAAATTCAAAGGATAAATCTTATGAATTGTTTATCTTTTAAAGAAGTAAAAACAAGGAAAATACTCTTCAACAAAAATCTCTTTGGAGTAATATTATTTCCCCTCAAATAAAATAATTGACTGGGAAATAGCATATCATAAGACGAACAGTTTAGTTCTCATTCGTGTTCAGAGATAAATAATTAACTCACTATATCACCCCTCCTTTATTCTCGTCATTTCTCAAATGAAATCACTAAAGTCATTAAACAAAGAAGAAAATTTAAAGATAAAATAAAATAAGAAACAAAGGGCGTGGGAAGTATATGTTAACTCGTCAGGGTACTGAATAGGCATGTTGGCAGCAGGTCAAGGCTTATATGACATTAAGGTAACTTTGTTGGGGGTACTGAATAGGTATGTTGGTAGTGAAGCAATATCGGGTACTGTGAGTTAAGTTTTTCAATTCTGACATGATGAATAGACTTTACTTATTAGTCAAAAAAAAAAACTTATTTTCACAGTCATAAAATTAATAAAGTCCTTTTATCCCCTCCAATGAGATAAAGTGAAAGAGTATGAGTATTGTTTTATTTTCTTATCCTTTAAGAACTAGTCATAAATATAATTTATCTACATTCAGTATATTTCCTTATTTCTTATGATATGATATATTCTTCTTTGTTTTATATACAAAGATAATTGGTTTTAGCAGTGTGTTGCCATTTTTTGTGGTGGACAATAAAATCCCAAATTCTATGATATAATTAAATTCAGGACCCTTCTTTTCTTTTAATTTTGAAAATGAAAAGTTTTTTTTAATTCTTTTCACTTGAGTATTGTTTTCAGTTTTGACAATTTTGTTGACCATATTCTCAAGTTCTTTGAATTTTCGTTTAGTATTTAATGACATTTTTATTCTCGGATATTTTTTTCATTTCATAAAAGTTTTGTTCA
>SNQJ01S0022218.1:0-61288 GCA_010110895.2 Picea sitchensis | reverse complement strand
TATCGCTTATGGGATTATGAAAATAACAAAATCATTAGGAGTAGAGATTTCATATTCAATGAGAAGGTCATGTACAAAGATCAGTTGCAGGGAAAGAAACAGGAAAAAAAAACTAGAATACACAGTGCTTGATGAGATCACTAGAAAAGAAATTCCAAAGGAACCAGAAAATGAAAATGTACAACAACGGGAGGAACAGGTACCTCAAAATCCTGCAAGTGTGGTTAGAATATCTACTAGATTAAGTATACCCCCTGAACGATACTCTTCTTCATTGTATTATTTATTATTGACCGATTCTAGTGAACCAAAATGTTATGAACATGCAATGCAGGTAGACACCAAAAAGATGTGGGAGAAATTCATGAAGGAGGAAATGGATTCCTTGGTAAATAACTAGACTTGAAACTTGGTTCAGTTGCCTGCAGGAAAAAGAGCATTGCAGAATAAATGGGTTTACAAGTTGAAGGAAGAAGATGGAGGAGAAAAGTGATACAAGGATAGACTTGTTGTAAATGGGTTTTCACAAAAGAAAGGTATAGATTTTGATGAAATATTTTCTCCTGTTTTTAAAATGACTTCAATTAGGACTATTTTGAGTCTCGTGGCAGTAGAAGATTTTCATCTTGAACAGTTAGATGTAAAAACAGATTTTCTCCATGGGGATTTGGAGGAAGAGATTTATATGCAGCAGCCACAGGGGTATGAGGTCAAAGGGAAGGATAATTTGGTATGTAGGTTGAAGAAGAGCTTATATGGCCTAAAACAAGCTAAAATTCAGTGGTATTTGAAGTTTTACATGTTTATGACAGAACAGGGTTATAGTAGATGTCATTCTGATCACTGTGTTTATTTTAAAAGACTAGAAAATGGAAGCTATATTATCTTGCTATTGTATGTAGATGGCATGCTTGTTGCAAGGTCAATTATAAAGGATATAAATTCATTGAAGAAGAAATTAGCTAATTCATTTGCGATGAAGGATTTGGGTGTTGCAAAGAAAATCCTTGGTATGAGAATAATAAGAGACAGGAAAAGTCGCAAATTGACATTGTCTCAAGGTGAGTACATAGAGAAGGTGTTGGAGAGGTTCAGAATGCATAATGCAAAACCAGTTAGTACACCTTTGGCCAGCCATTTCAAATTAACTAAATAAATGTGTCCCAAGACATAGGAGGAGAAAGAATACATGTCCAGGGTCATGTTGAGCACTCAACACACCCTCGATATTTTGCATTGATTGTTTTCACTTCAGTATTAAACTGATTCCTTCGTGTATATTATATGTTTCATGATTGAATTGATTAAAGTTTGCTTGAACGTATGAAAAAGAATCATCTTAACTCTGAAAGGGAATTAACAACTATTCAAGGAATCGTCGATCTAAAGTTTTCCCTGACTCGCTTAGGAAGTTCGGCATCGGTAGAGTTAAAGGGCGAAGCAAATTGCGTTAGAATCCAAAATAGTCGAGCGTCGATCTTCATCGGCATCGGCCGATGAAAGACTTTATTTTTTGCGAATAAGCCTCGGTAGGGTTTTTTTCAAAGACCAATCCATTTCGCTTTGGAAGTTGAGAGTAATAGTAATCGTCACGCAAATAGAATAATGGCATCGCCGAGCGCCGACCCCCGGTACGATCCTAGCGTTGGATAAGTTACAACATGTTAATCTGCAAAGAAAACTACATTAATTTTACTTTTCCCGATTCCATCCAAGCTTCGACAGCCATTATACCTATTCCTTTGTGTGATTTCGATGCGTGTGAAGTCCCCAAGTGTAATTCCCACCCACCAGTCGAATGCTCCTTTTATGTTACTTTCTTAAACGACCCTTGACTAATAACGCCATGTTAACATTAACCAATATCGGAAGTTTTAAACGGTGAACACATCGACGAATTTACAAATGCAATAGTAACAATTATAAAACCCCATGATGAACGTGAAGAAGAAAGTTAAATAAGGAAACACAGTTAATTTACATCCGAAAGGAACGTGATACATTCAAAACACCTTCGATTTATTCATACAATCAAAACTCCCACCAGGCTCAGGTTTACGTACAAATAGGTAACATCGGAGACCCAGCTAATCGGTCTGGTCACAGTAGGAATACAAGCCCCTTACAAATAAACAAAAAAAAATGAGAGAGAAAATACTGTCAAGTGGCACCTTGAAGGACATGAGGCAAGAACCCACCCAGCATGTATCTCCTAGGCATGGGTCCTCTCTCGAACTGTCCCTCGTGCCTTGTAATGTCTTATGCTTCTATTTCATGGTCATCCTCTACACATCGCGTAACTGCACAATTGTATCTTACGCTTCTCGAAGCCGTCTCTGGCGCCAAACTGTGCTACCTTCACGACCCTGCGACATCGACACCTCTCAATTCTTCGCCACCAATTGGATCTGCAACTATCTGTTCTCTTGGTAGAGTTCAGCTATTGCAAGTTGGGTTCGCTCTAACTGTTGAGAAGGACTCTTGACAGAATAACTTGGTGCTTTTTCCCTTCCCTTTCACCTCCCGCTTTCTCTATCGGTAGTCCCAGCTGACTCCGACAAGTTGGTAAGCATCATAGAACCCTCAGTGACTGGACATATGCTCAGCTCAGCCGATATATGGTCTTCCTCCCTTTTTCTCGTATATTTCCTAGGCATTCCTCTTCTCTGTGGTTTCGGATCCTGAGAAGGCACGGTTCCCATCATACCTCCTTCAGACGTACTTTTTTCCACCCCAAGCTTCGTTGGAGACACCGACACCGTCTTTGAGAAAAGTCTTGTATCTCTTGTTGGAGTTTCAAAGACATGGGAGTCCAATGAGAAAGAGTCAAAGGCACATTGGGGCTCGGACCTAGCACTCTATCTACCTCGCAGACCTCATCCCATGTGTGAAGAGGACCCCATAATGCAAGAACGTAGGGACTCAGGCATCTGCAGATGATAAAATACTACTAGGCAGGATTTCTCCAAGATAAACTCACCATACCAGAATTCCAGGAGCATAAGCTCGGCATATGCGTAGAATTCCCCACAGCACTTCTGGAATTTATAGATGAACGAAGGCTTGAAACAAAGTGTGCCAATAAAAAACCCACACCTTGTGACATGATGTTTCAAAAAATTAGCACGCCACAACTTCTCGACGGATGCAATTCGGAACATGTAAATGTCACCGATCAGAGTTGCAGGGAATGTCCGGTACGATCATTCTGATCTCTTTAAACTTCCAAGCCCCCATTATCGATGAATGATGTTTGAAACACTTGGTGATATGGGTTCTAGAAGCATTTAACAACTTCCTTATTTATGGTATCTGACATTTTGGGAGCATACATGTGCACGCTCAACTATGACATCTCCTTTTGGTCCCAAAGGTCGAGCAACTACTATGACGATTCCGACGCTCATGTCTTTCATACTTAATTTTTTGCACTATGACACACTGACATAACTCATTTAAACTAAAGAAGAGTGGCGGCTTGGCCCATATCATCACAGGTCATTCAAAGGAGCGACTGGGATCATGTAAGTACTAAAACGATTAAGACTAGCGAGCTACACATGTACACATTGGTTTATTCAGTTTGTTTATGTCTTATCATAGTTTTCTTAATCGCTAAACTACCTCTACCTTAAGTGCAGGAAAATTTTCCCGACTGTCGAACAGAGCTCGCCCCGTGGCCTCACCAAAGAACTCAACAAAAACACCGAAGCTGGATCACTAGAGAAATGGAGTATTATAGGCTCCCCGAGTTCGGCACCCCCGACAATTTCATTGACTTGAACAACCTGGTCAAGATGCATGTTGAACAAGATGCACTATGGACCGAAGAGTTCGTGAAAATAGTATATGTGAAGCCAAGGAAAGTACGACAATTCGTTGAACATCCGATCAGAGCCTGAACCATGCTACAACAACTAAACTTTAGTTTAGTAAAGTATCGGGTGCATGCAGTAGACATCAAGGGAATATACGTGGCCCCGATGGAACAACATAGATTTCCATGAGCTCAAACTTTTGAAAACTTGTTTGTCAATTGGACTGAATACGAGAGAAGTCATCCTCTCCAAGAAGTATCTCAAGACAACTGTTAAATAAGTTGTTAGAAGATAATGCCACGTGGAAATTTCTATTTTGTTTGAACTACAATTAGCCGTTAGTTTCGATTAAAACTCTATAATATAAATAAATACATCAGCCAATTAGTCAAGGGTTGATGGTTGTTGTAATAACTCTTTCGTTTTGGTTGTTAAGAATTATTTTGAGACTGCTATGAATTAATAAGTCCTTCTGGACCAAAGACAAACTATTTTCATCAGATGCATGTGATTGGACTTGGAAAATAACTACTTCCTATCTGGTGTTTCATGAATGATTCAGTAATGAGTAAGAGCAATTAATTTTGTTATCAAGTTATCTTGTGCAATGTTTTTATGTTCTTTGCTTTGATGATGAAGATAAATCGTTGTGTTATGATGTAATGCATGGTCATGGTAGATGAATTATTTTTCTTGCCATTATCTAATTACATATGTGTTTTCTTTCTGATAGTTAGTTTCTTAGACAGTAATTAGATGCTCACATGGTTAATTTATTAGTACTAGGCATGTGGTATAGAGTAACTGTCTACATGTTGAGCAACGGGTTATCCCAATCTTAACCTATTCTTGGTAGTTAAAACTTAATCCTGTTGATTGTCAAGTTGATTTATGTTGGCTTTAATCTCTCAAATCATCCCCAACCAAGAGAAAAATACAAAATAAAATAGTTCTAACTGAAGGAAGAGCCTTTGCAAAGAAACACAAAGCCCATCGATAAATCAGTTGAACTGCAAGATTTGGAGAACCATTCCATTCTAAATGTTGTAGAGTCTAATTGGGCCTCGGTGGTGGGTTTGGTTCCTACTGTTGAGTCAAGGGATTTAAGTCCCATCAACAGAATTGGTGCTAGAAGGAGGGCCTGAGAATGAATGGTTGAATATATATTTTATCTATCATTTCAAACAACCTATAGATTAGTAACAGCCCACATGCATGGCTAGTCTGTCACAAGATAGCCCACACATGTTGATTATTCCCGAAAAGGATAACTCACCCCAGCCCGAGGAAGAACCTTTTCACCCTGAAATACATTACGCCCTTCCTCACAAGGAAGTGAATCAATTCAAGAGAATCACTAGAGCCTATGCCCGGTAGATAGGTGTGTTTTCCTTAGCTCCCATCCTCCCTCGAAGAAAACAAAAAAGAAGACTATTGGTCTGCACTCCCGATGAATTTTTCATTCACTCCATAGAAGACTTAATAGATTTTTTTATCACTGAAATCAAAGAACCTCTTGATCTGATACCCGAAATGCCAGTCGTCGAAGTCTCTGAGCCAAGCGACTTTTCGGAAGAAGAAGAGTTCAACTCATGCTTTGAAGATATAGAGGATAATAATAACCATGAAGAAGAAAGGGAAATCCTGCTTTAGAAAAATCAGCCCTGGTTGGTCGGAGACGTCGTGGTCATCCCTGGACAAGTACATAATCTTCCCTGGCATCCGGACAAACTACTTCCTAAGTACGACCCTGAAACTTCAAGATTACCTGAAGATCACATCAAGAATTTCATACTCGCGATCAGACTTATGAACGTTCAATATGAAGACGTAGTCTATAGAATTTTCCCCTACATGTTTGAAAATTCATCTTCCACGTGGTATTTCAACTTGTGAGTAGGATTGATAACCAGCTAGACCAAGTTCCAGAAAGACTTTCTAGACAAGTTTGCAGAAGAAACCACTACAGGATCCCTTATGGACGAGTTATTCACAACCACCATGAATTTGAAAGAGAGGGTCAAAGATTTCAACCAGAGTTTCACAGCCATCTTAAATAAATTCCATCTTGTGGCAAAACCAACTCAAGAGTTTTAAATCAAGGTTTACGCCAACGCACTCCCGGCTTCTATTTCTATGTTTGTAAAAAGAGTCGCTAAGCAAACCCTGGTGGAAAATTTTGAAGAGGCCAAAACGGTAGAATTCTAGATGAAAGGATGTAAAGAAGGCTAGGCCTCTCTGGTAAAGAAAGAAACCCAACCCCCTACCAGGAGGGGACTCCTTTTAACTAAACCACCAGGAAAACAGGTTGAACAATCTCAAGAAAAGGGAAATGGAGATATAGAAGATTTACAATGCATGGTTAAAAAATTATAAAATGAAATCATAGACATGAAGAGAAGTGCAAGGGAGGGAAACCAAGGCCAAAGGCCCTGTAAGCCCTTCTTTAAAACAAATCCTCCTTTCAAAGCAATTGAACCCCCCCCCAGCCAACTTAAATATTGATCTAGGGAATGTTGTGTTTGATTTTTTTTGCACTTATCATCAGGAAAAACACTTTGAAAGAGAATTCCCTCAATGGGGAAACGCCATGAATTTGATGGCCAATCGGTTTCTAGATGAACTCGCCCTGATTGAACAGCCAAGTAGTTCGGTCTTGAATATTTTTGACCAGGAAGAAGTGGATCCAATGCGAGATACAGCCATGTTGATATGGGATCCCAACCTGATCATGCCTTCTGACAACCTGTTTGAGCCCCAAGAGCGACCCACAGAAGTTTCAGTGATACAGATGCGCAGTAAAGGTCTACCCAGATCAAAAGATACCGATGCCACCCAGTTCTCAGAGAGTAAGGCAACTCCCGATCACCCGAAGACATCTTTCTCTCTTGGTAAGAAACCTATAAGCATTCATACCCAAGAATCACCCAAATTAGATTACAACATGGTCAAAGACTTGAAGAAGTTAAGGGCTAATATATCTGTCATGGAAATATGTAGGATTCCCCAGCAAAAGGACTTTCTGCTACAAGCTCTGAGTCCAGAACCAAAATGGGCGGTGGTGAGCGGCCCAGAAAGAAATCTATCATCCACTGACCCAATGGGAAAACCAACTATCAATGCATGTTCAGTGGACTGAAAAGAAAAACCTTTTGTTCCCCCATCCCTCCTGGCGTTTGAAATCTTCAATAGGAACATCCACAATTGTTTAGTAGATTCTGGAGCATCCTCCAATGTCATGCCCTTGTCTGTCTGCATGAAATTGAATGTCGTTCCTCTCAAGACTGATAAACATGGCATACAACTGGATAGGACCCAGGTCAAAGTCATAGGAGAACTCAAGGACGTGATGATCAGGATATTGACGCACCCCACGTTTTTGCAAGTGATTGACATTATTGTAGTAGATATACCAGAGGCATATGGGCTATTACTGAGCCGAGATTGGTTTGAAAAGATAAATGGTTATTTCAGTACCAAGTGGGAACACATTTGGCTGCCACTGAAGGGACACAAGAACATGATCAGAATCGACAGGGAGAGATATCTGAAACATATGGTCATTGATCTAGAAACACCCAACGAACCCTTGTCCACGGATTTCCCCATACTGAGAAATTATTATTGTGACTCCTAGTTTAGAAACTTCGCTCCCCTCTTATCTGATGTTCCTTTTACTAAAAAATCTGAATTGATCTTTCAAGACAAATCACCAACACCGACAGGAGACACTTTCTTCTACCAAAACTCAGCACTAGAACTTGCGAAACGAGAGGTCAGGGAACAAGATAATAATAAGGGAAATGAAAGTAGCGATCCTCGCTCACAAATTTGGACCCTCTATTTTGATGGATCTAAATCTCAAGAAGGGTCTAGAGCAGGATTCCTCCTCATCAATCCTATTGGTAAACATTATTTTGTGTCTTGTAGACTCGAATTCGAGCATACCAACAATACTGGCAAATATGAAGCTCTGGTACAAGGGTTAAAGAAAGCCATAGATTTAGATATCAAAGGATTGAAATTTTTTGGGGACTCTGGAATTATTGTTAGGCAAATAAGAAATACTATACATTGAAATAATTTCATCTAAAGAACTATCAACAGGAGGTGCATAGTTTAATAGAACACTTTGAATATTTTAATATCACTGTCGTCCCCAGGACAAAGAATATTCTGGCTGACTCCTTGGCTACTGCCGCTTCCAGGATGTCGCCTTTAGAATATTATGAAGCCTCTTGATTCATTGTGGAAATGCTCTACAAAACGGCGGTACCAAATAACATTTCCAATTGGAAAGTCTTCGAAGGAGATGAACAAATCATAAACTTATTGACTAACTAAGAGAAATTCAAAGACTGTGTTATTGATGATGAAGAATTCCAAGAGTTGTCCACAGAAACTGATCCTCTTACGAGATGACCTATGGATAAATCAAAGGGTCACATGATCCCAAAATGGATAGCTAATCTAGAAAATCTTTTTGATCTTAGGGATCGTTTTAAGGGACCCAAAAATGCAAAGACCAGTAATTCCTTCCCCCTCCATGAAACTATGAATCTTGGGACCCCGGAGAGTCCAAAGAATGTGAATCTGGGCAAGACTATGTCTAAGGAAGAGAGGAAAGCTTACCTCAAATTATTCAGACAATACCAGGATGTCTTTGCGTGGTCCTATAAGGATTTGAAAACGTACGATACCCGCATCATTCAACACACCATCCCTTTAAAACCGGAATTAAAACCTTTTCAACAGAAGCTCTGAAAGTATCACCCATTCCTAGAGGCTCTTATGTATCAGGAGTTAAAGAAGATTTTAGATGCCAAGATCATTTTTCAATTTAGGCATTCTACTTGGGTGGCTAACCTTGTCCCGGTGAGGAAGAAGTCAATAGAAATCTGCCTGTGCGTGGATTTTAAAAACCTCAATAGGGCTTCAGAAAAGGAAAATTACCTAGTCCCACCTATGGAACAACTCCTGCAAACCGTGTTTGGCTCGGAGATCTTCTCTCTACTGGACGGTTTCTCAGGTTATAACCAGGTCCTTGTTTCATAGGAAGATCATTTAAAAACCACTTTCTGAACCAAATGGGGAACCTTCACTTATAAGTGCATGCCTTTCGGGTTAATTAACGTAGGAGAAACCTTCCAAAGAGCCATGGACATGGATTTTCAAGGACTGATCAATAGGTGCGTGGTTGTGTATCTGGATGATGTAACAGTGTATTCGAAGAACAAAGAAGAACATATCCAACACTTAACTCAGATTTTCGAGAGATGTAGGAAATATGGTATATCCTTAAATCCTAAGAAAACTATCTTTGGTGTCAAGGAAGGTAAATTGTTAGGTCACATTATATCTCAAGCAGGGATTCGCATAGACCCCGAAAGGACTAAATCCATCGCTCAACTTCCCTTACCCCATAATAAGAAAGCTATGCAGTCCTTTTTCGAGCAAATCAATTTTGTGAGGAAGTTCACTCCCGACTTCGCGGAAATCGTCAAACCCTTACAAAATATGATTCGTAAAGATGTCGAATTTAAGTGGGATGATGAACGAAAAGACGCCTTCGACAATATCAAAGTTGTCATTTCCCGAGCCCCGGTGCTGCGAAGTCTCAATTTCAATAGGGATTTTTTCCTTTATAGTTTCACCTCTGATCAATCGCTAGCCGCAGTATTGACTCAGAAGGATAATGACAACACCAAAGCCCTGGTGTCATTTATGAGTACTAATCTTCAATGGGCTAAGATCAATTATCCTGCAGTCGACAGGCAAGCCTACGCGGTTTATAAGGCGGTAAAACATTTTCGATCTTACCTCCTCAAGAATCACACTAAAGTAATTGTGCCTCACCCTGCCATCCAATCCTTTTTTACCCAACAAGAAATGGGGGAAAGAAGAGGAAATTGGATGGTGGTAGTCCAGGAATTTGACCTAGAAATAAAGCCTGCAAAACTAGTAAAAGGGCAGGGGTTGTGTAAGCTCACAGTCGAGGCCCAATATCAAGTAAACAAATATATCATATGGGAGAACGAGATGGCACTATGGTGTGATGAAGTAACATACATCCCCCCAAGACAAGATTCTTGGTATAAGGACTTAACTTATCTTCTACATCAAGGGGCTTGTCCCAAAAACCTCAATCTCATAGAAAGGAGGGCCCTGAGATTAAAATATGTGCAATATCATCTTATAAATTCGGTGCTCTTCCGGATCAATTATGATGGGGTACTATTAATATGTCTCAAGCGTGAAGATGCAGACAAAGTGCTAAAATAACTTCATGATAGCCTCACCGGAGGACATTTTGCAGGAAACACCAGCGCTCATAAGATTCTGAGAGTCGACTATTACTAGCCCACCTTGTTCAAAGACGCTCACACCTATGCTAGAAAATGTAAGACTTGTCAAATAAGCACCAGAAAGGAGAAAAGAGCAGCAGTCTCGCTCCAACCCATGACCGTCTCTAGGCATTTCAAGCAGTGGGGGTTGGATATTATAGGAGAAATTACACCTAGCTCCTCAAAACTACACAAGTACATTCTTACCGCCACTGACTATTTCAAAAAATGGGTAGAGGTTATTCCTCTGACTCATGTAAACAAGAAGGCAGTAATCCAATTTATAGAATAACAGTTGATCACAACGTTTGGTATCCCCTCTGTTTTGGTCTTTGATAATGAAGCTTACTTCTCTTCGACCCTATTGACAGAGTTTGATCTGGACAAAGGGATCACAATCAAGTACTCTTCAAATTATTACCTTCATGGAAACGGTGTGGCAGAATCAACTAATAAAAACCTGGTAAGGATATTGAAGAAGACAGTCACAGAAAAATAGAGGAACTAGCATAATCTACTTTATAATTCTCTATGGGTCGATAGGGTCACACCTAAGGAAGCCATAGTAAATTCCCCATACTTTTTGGTATACGGGCAAGAATCCATCCTCCCAAACAGGCTCTATCTGCCATCTCTTCAATTGGCCCAAGATTCCAACGAGGAACCCTCATCAGCTATGCAACAAAGAATCAATAATCTACTCATGATGGAAAAAGAGAGAGAGAGGGCTAAGTCAAAATTCCTAGCTCACCAAAAAATAGTGAAAATATTGTTTGATAAGCATAAGTCTAAAGAAAAGAACTTTGAGGTAGGAGACTTAGTCCTGAACTGGGACAAAGAAAATGTTCTAAGTTTCAAAACCTGTGGCTTGGACGTTTCCAGGTGGCTGAGAATATTGGGGTAGGCACTTACTAGTTGTAGAATCTGAGGGGGGAACCCAATGCCCTCCCAGTGAATGGTCAAGCCCTAAAACAATACTTCCAATAATAAAATATATATAAATTAATTAATTAAATTAAAAAAACTCAGTTAAATACAAATAAAAGAAATGTCAAAAATGTCTACTTTGTGATTCAATAATACCTCAAGGGAAACGAAGGAGGAACAAAGATTCTGCATTCGCCCAATGAATCGCCATTTGTTGAGCACTCAGCACACCCTAAAAAAAAGTCTATGACCATTTCCTTTTTTGGGGGTACCACTCAATCTTTTGCATTGACTGTTTTCACTTCAGTATGAAACTGATGCCTTCGCTTATCTTATATGTTTCATGATTGAATTGATTAAAGTTTTCTTGAACGTACGACAAAGAATCATCTTAACTATGAAAGGGACTTAACAACTATTCAAGGAATTGGCGATCTAAAGTTTTTCGTGACTCGCTTAGGAAGTTCAGCATCGGTAGAGTTAAATGGTGAAGAAAATCGCATTAGAATCCAAAATAGTCGAGCTTTGATATTCATCGGTGTCGACCGATGAAAGACTTTCTTTTTTGTGAATAATCCTTGGTAGGGTTTTTTCCGAAGACCAATCCATTCGGCTTCGGCAGTTGAGTGTAATAGTAAGCACCGCGCAAATAGAATTATGACATCGTTGACCGTCGACCCTCGGTACAATCCTAGAGTTGGAGAAGTTACAACGTGTTAATCCACAAAGATAACTACATTAATTTTACTTTTCTCATTGTCATCCAAGCTTTGCCTAGTCCTTTGTGTGATTTTGATGTGTGTGAAGTCCCCGAGTGTAATTCCCACCCGCCAGTCGGATGCTCATTTTATGTTACTTTTTTAAACGACCCTTAGCTAATAATGCCACATTAACATTAACCGATATCGGAAGTTTTAAATGGTGAACACGTCGATGAATTTACAAATGCAATAGTAACAATTATAAAACCCCACGATGAACGTGAAGAAGAAAGTTAAATAAGAAAACACGGTTAATTTACATCCGAAAGGAACGTGATACATTCAAAACACCTTTGATTTCTTCATACAATCAAAACTCCCGCCAGGATCGGGTTTACATACAAATAGGTAACACTGATGACCCGGCTAATCGGTCTGGTCGCAGTAGGAATAAAATCCCCTTACAAAAAAAAAAGAGAGAGAAAATACTGTCAAGTGGCACCTCGGAGGACACGAGGCAAGAACCCACCCATCATGTATCTCCTAGGCGTAGGTCCTCTCTTGGACATTCCCTCGTGCCTTGTAATTTCTTATGCTTCTCTTTCACATTCATCCTCTGTGCCTCACATAACTAAACAATTGTATCTTGTGCTTCTCGAAGCCATCTCTGGAGCCAAACTATGCTACCTTCGCGACCCTGCGACACCGACACCTCTCGGTTCTTCGCCGCCAATTGGCTCCGCAACTCTCTATTCTCTTGGTAGAGTTCAGCTATTGCAAGTTGGGCCTGCTCTAACTATTGAGCAGGACTCTCAACAGAAGAACCCGGTGCTTTTTCCCTTCCCTTTTGCCTCCCACTTTTGCTACTGGTAGTCCCAGCTGACTCCGACAAGTTGGTAAGCATCATATACCCCTTAGCGGCTGGACATACACTCAGCTCAGTCGAAATATGCTCTTCCTCCCTTTTTCCCACATCTTTCTTAGGCCTTCCTCTTCTCCATGGTTTCAGCTCCTGAGAAGGCATGGTTCCCAGCATACCTCCTTCAGACGTACTTTTTTCCACCCCAAGCTTCATTGGATATGCCAAAATTGTCTTCGAGCAAAGTCATGTATCTCCTGTTAGAGTTTCAAAGACAAGGGAGGCCAATGAGAAAGAGTCCCATGCATGCTGGGGCTCGTACCTAGCACTCTGGTTACCTCGTAGACCCCGTCCCGTGTGTGAAGGGGACCCCATAATGCAAGAACGTAGGGACTCAGGTGTCTGCAGATGATAAAATACTACTACACGGCATTTTTCCAAGATAAACTCACCATAACAGAATTCCAAGAGCATAACCTCGGCATATGCGTAGAATTCCCCACAGCACTCCTGGAATTTATAGATGAACGAAGGCTCGAAACATAGTGTGCCAATAAAACACCTGCATCTTGCAACATGATGTTTCGAAAACTTAACGCACCACAGTTGCTCGACGAATGCAATCTACAACATGTAAACATCGTCGATCAGAGTTGCAGGGAACGTGCGGTATGGTCATTTCGATCTCTTTAAACTTCCAAGTCCCCATTATCGACGAATGATGCTTGACGTGCTTGGTGATATGGGTTCTAGAAGCATTTAATGACTTCCTTATTTATGGTATCCGACCTTTTGGGAGCATACACGTGCACGCTCAACTACGACGTCTCCTTCTGGCCCCAAAGGTCGAGCGACTACTATGACGGTTCTGACGCTCATGTCCGTCGTACTTAATTTGTCACACTATGGCATGCTGACATAACTCATTTAAACTAAATAAGAGCGGAGGCTTGGGCCAGGTCATCACAGGTCATTCGAATGAGCGATTGGGATCATGTAAGTACTAAAATGATTATGACTAGTGAGCTACACAGGTAGGCATTGGTTTATTTGGATTGTTTATGTCTTATCATAGGTTGCTTAATCGCTAAACTACCTCTACCTTAAGTGCAGGAAAAATCTCCCAACTGTCGAATAGAGCTCGCCCCGTGGCCTCACCAAAGAACTCAACGGAAACACCAAAGCTGGATCATCAGAGCAATGGAGGATTCTGAGCTCCCCAAGTTCATCACCCCCAATAATTTCATTGACTTGAACAACCTGGTCAAGATGCATGCCGAACAAGATGCGCTATGGACCAAAGAGTTCATGAAAATAGCCGATGCAAAGCCAAGAAAAGTACGACAATTCATCGAACATATGATCAGAGCCCAAACCATGCTACAACAATTGAACTTCAGTTTAGTAAAGTATCAGGTGCATGCAGTAGACATCAGGGGAATATACGTGGCCCCGATGGAACAACATAGATTTCCATGGGCTCAAACTTTTGAAAAACTGTTTGTCAGTTGGACTAAATACAAGAGCAGTCATCCTTTCCAAGAAGTATCTCAAGATGACTGTTAAAGAAGTTGTTAGAAGATAACACCACATGGCGATTTATGTTTTGTTTAAACTGCAATTAGCCATTAGTTTCGGTTAAAACTCTATATTATAAATAAAGACATCGGCCAATTAGTCAAGGGTCAATGGTTGTTGTAAGAACTCTTTCTTTTTGGTTGTTAAGAATTATTTTGAGACTGCTATGAATTGAGAAGTCCTTCTAGACCAAAGACAAACTATTTTCATCAGATGCATGTGATTGGACTTGGAAAATAACTACTTCCTATCTGGTGTTTCATGAATGATGTAGTAATGAGTAAGAGCAATTAATTATGTTGCAAGTTATCTTGTGCAATGTTTTGATGATGAAGATAAATCGTTGTGTTATGATGTAATGCATGGTCATGGTAGATGAATTATTTTGCTTGCCATTATCTAATTACATATGTGCTTTCTTTCTGATAGTTAGTTTCTCAGACAGTAATTAGATGCTCACATGGTTAATGTATTAGTACTAGGCATGTAGTATAGAGTAATTGTATGCATGTTGAGCAGCGGGTTATCCAAAGATTAACCTCTTCTTGGTAGTTAAAACTTAATCCTGTTGATTGTCAAGTTGGTTTATGCTGGATTGCATCTCTCATATCAGCCCCACCCAAGAGAAAAATACAGAAGAAAATAGTCCTAATTGCGGGAAGAACCTTCGCAAAGAAACACAAAGTCTATCGATAAATCGATCGGATCGCAAGATCTAGAGAACCATTCCATTCTAAACATTGCAGAGTCTAATTAGGCCTCGGTGGCAGGTTTGGTTCCTACTGTTGAGTCAATGGATTTAGGTCCCATCAACATGTCGCTTATTCATCAGCAGTTGGCAGCTTTATGTATGCGATGGTTTGCACAAGACTGGATATTTCACATGTTGTGGGAGTTGTGAGCAGGTATATGAAGAATCCAGGTAAAGAACATTGGGAGGCAGTAAAGTGGATTCTCAGGTATTTGAGAGGTACTTCTACTCATGCATTATGTTTTGGAGGATTAGACACTTTTCTACAGGATATGTTGATTCAGATATGGCAGGTGATAAAGATAGCAGGAGGAGCACCACAAGGTATGTTTTTATTATAGGTGGAACAGCAGTAAGTTGGATTTCAAAACTGCAAAAGGTTGTTTCACTTTCAACAACAGAGGCAGAGTATGTTGTTGCTACAGAGGCTAGTAAAGAAATGATTTGGTTACAGAGGTTTATGGAGGAATTGGGAAAGAAGAAGGAGAATAGCAGGTTGTATAGTGGCAGTGAGAGTGTCATCCATCTTGCAAAGAACTCGGCCTTCCATTCAAAGACTAAGAATATACATTTGAGGTACCATTTCATACGATTTGTCTTGGAAGATGGAAATTTGAAGTTTGAAAAGATACACACTAGCCAGAATCCTACAGACATTTTAACAAAGGGAGTAACCAGGGAGAAACTGAGTTCTTCCTCAGTTTCAGTTGGTCTTCAAGAATGAAGATGAAGATGAGAAATTTTCCAGGTCCAAGAAGGTTCAGAGACCAGCATATACAGCAGCGGTGGAGTTGTTAAGATCAGTCTCCAAGTGGGAGATTGTTGGTTGTGGAGCCTGATTATATTCTTGATTCAAAGGCCTTTTGTTTTCAGTTGTGTTTACACCCCATGAAGTATTTACACCCCAGAAGTATGTACACTCTTCCACACGGGGGAGTGCAGAGAGGGATTAAAAGTATATTGTAATTTCATTGTAAATCTGGACCGTTCATTATAAGGTTGTAGATCTAATGGTAGAAGTTATGTTAGGGTTTTTTCCCTAGAAGGCAACCCTCTCTTATGAGGGAAATGTATTGTGGCTAGGCATGGTAGAGAATATTATATTTTTAGATAGGATACTGTGGAAGAAAGAAGAGGAAGTTACAGTGGAATTTTTGTAGGTTGTATCCCTTCGATTATTGGATAATAATAAAGGAAGGACCTGGCAATTTCTTTGGTGGACGTAGCCCACGCTGGGTGAACCAAGTATATTTGTGTCTCTATTGTATTGTGTATCTTCTGTATTTTATTTCTGCATTTGTTTTATTCTATTTCTCCGCGATCATGTTTTTCTAACAAATTGAATTCCCATGTTAGCAATGGGTTTTGGATGTAATAGGGGAGATTAATCCTAACTCTTCTCAATTGCACAATTACATCCTTACTGCAACATATTATTTCACAATATGGACTGAAGCAATACCCCTAAATACTGTCAATGAAAATTAGGTGATATTTTTCTTGTATTATTTTATTTTAACTAGATTTGGTGTCCTAGAGTCATTGGATTTTTATAATGCCAGATATTTCTCTTCTATAAAGTTGACTGAATATGCACTTGAAAATAAAATTAAAATCAAGTGTTCAACTAATTATTATCCTCATGGAAATGGGATGGCATAATCTACAAATTAAAATCTAATTAAAATTCTAAAAAGAATTGTTACAAAAAACCAAAGAAATTGGCATTTGGCCCTCCCCAATGCTCTTTGGGCTAATAGAGTAACACCCAAATCATCTTTGGGAAATTATCCTTTCTTCCTAGTTTATGGAAAAGAATCCATTTTACCTACACATATTTTCCTACCTTCACTGCAACTTGCTCAATCTATCCAAGATAAAGAATGCCCAGTTATGTGGCAAAGTTTGAACATGCTCCTTAAACTTGAAGAAGAAAGGGAAAAATCTAAAAGAACCTTAATGCAACATCAAGAAATAATTAAGAGATGGTTTGACAAGTCATCTATGGTAAATAAAGACTTTCAATAAGGTGATATGGTCCTTAAATGGGATAAATACAATGAAGTAAAAGGAAAACATACCAAGTTTTAAAAGTTATGGCTAGGCCCATATCAAATCCATAAGAAAATTGGCTCAAGAAATTTCAAACTTGGGACATTGGAGGGAGACATAGAGGAGATCCCTATCAATAGAAAAATTCTTAAATGATACTTCTCCTAATCACCTTGGGTGATATATTATTGTACATAGTAGGTTTCCTTTCCATTTGGGTTTTGTAAATCCTTTTAGAATAGTGTTTCCCCGCCTTTCTTTTATGTTTTCAAATTTGTTTATTCGCTAGTTTTACAATAAAACCTCTACTGACCTGTTATATCACTCAGGCACAAAATATAACCTAATGGAGATTCTGTACAAAACAAAATACTCAGTTCATGTGTGAATAACTTTTCGGTTGACCAAGAAGTGAGGAAGATGCCTTGCATTTTGTTTAAAAAACATCAAATCACGACAGGTGGTTAGGCCAAATGGGAACAATTCATTTCTCTTTGTTTCTTGATAAAACTCCAGATTGTGAATGAAATAAATATATTTTTCCAATTCATAGACTGTCCATTATATGTGTGATCACTCTCACTCCCATCTTATGGTCCTACAAGTTAGAGAACAGGTGACACCTTGGATGTCTTCCAAATAATATTTGTGAAACTTCCCCTTCTATACATAAATATAAAGGTACCAAAAATATTCTTGCAGAAAGACATGTGAGGATAAAATATTGACAGAGGCCATCATATCAAAGAAACTCTTGCATCACCCCTTTTCCTTAACACCCATAATGTAATAGCACTATGTATATTACAAATCTGAAGGGTGGAATTTAAAGCTTAAACAACAAGGAAGTTGAAAGCACCAAGATTGTTTGGGAAATACAGGTAAACTTGTCGAGGCTGTAAACACTCACTAGAAGAGGGGCTATGCTTGTATGATACCAACACAAATTCATAGAGGCTATGGACACTCACTAGAATTGAATCAATGTTATGAAAGAAGAGATGAAGAACACACATCGATCTATAAATAGACAGAATTATTCCTTTGTGGTGTCTAACTCCTCTAAGATTTCTGAACAAAATTAACTAAACCCCATCCCATCTAATTTCATAGAAATTATTTTGAATATAATCTATGATATATCGCCTTCTCATTTTTTAGTAAAAGCTAGTGATGTGGGGTCCACAATACAGATGAAATTGTAAACTTTCAAAATTTCTAAAGATCAAAGTACATAATTTGGAGGTATATCTGGAACAAAGATAATTGGTTCTCTCAACAAGCCACCATTTGTTGTGACATCCACAACAACCCACTAATTTTTTTTTATCTTAGAGGATTTTAGTGGGCACCTACCTACTAAAATTCCATCAAGTTACTTATCACTATGAACCTAACTAGTTATTCATTCATAAAACTACCTTTTGTACATAATATTTGAAGTTGATCTAAGGAAATATTGACCAACGCACAACCCTTCAAGTTACATTGATCATTGACCCCCTTTCCATCTTCACTCGAACCTTGAACCCTCTCGGGAAGCCCCTTTACAATGATGTGTGAACTCTTTACTCATATGACCATTGATTTATATTCGTCGAGCCTTTTTGCTAGAGTTACATTGTTTACATTTCCAGACCACTTTCTCTGGCAACTACATTGTATTAACAATATAATCAATAGTAGGTATCATAGAGGTATCACACCTAGCAACCATGCCTTTCTTGACCACTTCTCTCAACGATGATACCTCATTCAACATAAGAGCCATATATATTTTCCCATCATCCCCTATTTCATGCACACGTGTCAAGATGGACTATCCTTTGAATTTTTTGTGAACCAAGCACTACAAGCGTGCAAAGGTGGACCCCTCACCTTATTATTTACTATGTTTAAAGGGCATTGAATGTTTTCACTAAATTTCATATACTTCATACAATCCTCTTTTAATTAATACACGTTCCTCGAGGGAGGTGCCTTTAGTCGTCAGGATATGTGATAATCCACTACCTTTCTAGCCTTCGACGACACTTCCCAACGATCCTCTTCTTAACAATAATAATTGGAAATTCACCATCGTTGGGGCAGATATCAAGCACCCCATCCACATCTCTGATGGTTCCTCTTGATGAAGTCTTGCGACAAAGCTATCGTATCACTTCAACCAAATATATCTTTCCACATTCTCTCTTCTCATATGATAAATCTTCCCGATTAGTAAAGTAATGTTTGTGAGAAAAATTATAAAGTATCTAGATATATGAAGGAATGGTAACGCATGAAGCCTTTATTAATTCCATACATTATATGCGCCCCCTCAGAGCAGAACTCGAGAAATAAACAAATATTTTAAAAGGGTTGTCCTTGAAACATTACAACTCCTTGAAATGTTTAGATGCCACCCTCTCTATCAATCCTTCCAATGACGAAACAATCAAGAAACATATCCATGTTGTTATCATAGGGCCTGATAATATTTCCCCGATGACAAACCAACAGTAATAAGCAGAAATATTTTCTCACAAAATTAATGGAAGTTGTACGAGTCTGACCAGGCCTAAATTGTAACAAGATAAACATTATTACAAATGTTAAAGGGTTGAAAGTAAAATATAAATCTCTTGTTAAAACTTAATCAATACATTGTTTACCTATGGAAGCCTGTGAATGTGTAAGTTATCATATTGTGATAGCGAACTTAATTCAAATTATTCTGAAGCCTCAATTGAACAGGTATGTATATTGTATATTTTTAAATTAATTCTCTTTGAAACCAGTTGGAAGGTGAAATAATTTTGGTATTCTTTGGAATAGCACACAAAGGTGACAAGATGTCCTAGGATAAAACTAGAAGGGAGAATAACATAGTAGTTGTTGGGTCAACATCTATTATCATCTTAGACTCTATCACGGTTATAGACACCAATTTCTTCGACACGACAGAACATTTCCCAAGGTATCACGAAATATATCATATATTCCAGAATGAGGATTATACATCTGACAACGAAGAGATAGAAGAATATACATCTGACAACGAAGAGATAGAAGAATATACATTTGACAACGAAGAAATAGGATTATACATCCGGTAGCTCGCCCGATTCTCTTCCCCTACAATGATGTTATATGGTGGTTTTTTACTCACCTCTAGAAAGAGACAGCCACCATCGTCAACGAGTACAAACTTTTGATCTCTTCCTTGAATCTCGAAGAAATCAGAATGAGGTATCAAACTCTTGAACCTACAGTATCATGGAATGAATCCTTTCTGGAGAAGTTCAGGGTAGAGAATGAAGACTTTGAAGAGCTAATGGAAAATTGGTACGTCATCGAGGTGAGACAAGTTAAGCAGGGAGAATGATATATCCCAGTCCAATATCTAAAGAGACCATACAGGTTTCTAAACACAATGATCTGCAAAATGTACGGTGAGGAAACCATCACGCACTTCATAATGGAATGGTTCCCGATGGAAAATATGGTGGTGAAGATAGGACAAGTGTTCAAATGGGAAAGCATCATGGCCTTCATCATTTTTAATAAAGATAAGGAATATATAGGTATGAAAAACCATAGCTTTTATATGTCGACATATATTATTGATGCAAACTTATTTGTGCACCATTTCCCTAATTTTGAATTGATTTGGACTCCAAGTCATCCTCCAATTCATATATTGCTTGAAACTGTGGGATGCAAATATAAAGAATATTTCTACAGAATTTGTGATTATTTCTTAGCTCCCCTATACAAGGTGATTTTTGGAATTTACCTACATAGGATATCTCAAGGGGCCATAACAACCCTAAGAGAGATAGGGGACTAATATGTTAAAAAATATTATACTTATATCAGGGTATATGGGAGTGTTGGACTACCACATCTCTTGCCCAAGTATGTCCTTGACAAGTTGTTAGTTGTCCCACACCCACGACGATCATAAAAAAAAAATTTCCTTTTCTCAAAGAACAACATTCCCCGAATTCCTACAGGGGCCTAGCGTAAGCTATCTCTTCCCTTATCCTCCTCCATGTGACCACTACCTGCGACAATAGGATTAATCTAAACAGTGTGTCACATTTTGCGACTTTGAGGCTTTCTATGCAAGGCGTCCCAACTTCTCCAACTCGTCCAAGTCCCGAAACCTGAATAGGGGCCTAGAAAGTGATAGCCCTCTCACCTATGTTCATGGTGTGACCTTCCTCTAGGACTGGGTCCCAGCGCCCAGATTTTTTGGGACTTCGTGATTCGGAGAATCACGAATAGTTCTTCCTTCCTTTCCAAATCTCTGACTCTCAAATATATGATGGCTCTAAATCCTCTGTTAACCAACGACCCAGATTAAGTCAGCGATTTACCTTCGCGACTTTGGAAAAATCGTCCAACTCCTCCTCCTCGGAATCCCAAAGTCTGAAGGTCCGAAATTCTTCCATTCTACAATCAACGGCTCTGAGCCTCCCACAAATCAATGGCCCAGATTTTTCCAGGACTTTGCGTTTCACGATTCGCGAGTTATAATAACTTTGTCCTTTGACTTCCCTGAGTTGCAAGTCAACAAAATGTTGATCTTCTGCCATGCGTCCTTTCTCGATGGGCGGTCCGGATGATTTCGCGAATTCTTACTTCACAAGTTTTTCCTCTTCTGCACCTCTCATCTCCTGATACCCATTTTCATGAAATGTATGGATCTTTGCCATGTGTCCTTCCAGATCCATTGGTCCCGAATGACTTCATGTTTCATGAGTTCTTAAAACTCAACCTGTTCACTCTTCTGATGTGTGAGTCAGCGAAATGTTGATCACCCTCCACATGTCCCTTCCGATGGACGGTTCCGATTACATCAGGGATTTCAGGGCTTTGACGATTCCACTCTCCCACCTACATAAGGGTTAAGATCGATGGTCAAGGTAGCTCCCGATGGATCCTGGGATCTACAGTCCCGATTCCATCGCTACTTGCGAAGACTGAAGGGGTCAAGGTGTTAACTCCTGCACTCCTCATCTAGATCCATTGGTCTTGATAGACCTGGGATACTTCTGAAAGGATCTCATCCGTTCATATACCAAATGAAAGGATACTCCCTTTCGATAGTTGGATTCGCTATCCTTTTTGAACTTAGGTAGGAAATTCAATTTCTCGGAGCTTCAAACTCCCATGACTCTGGAACCTTCGAGAGCTAACTCCTTCTTACACAGGATTTCTAGACCCGGATCACATGAACCTTCAGATGGTTTTTGGGCAATTATCCCTAATTTTAGTCGGGTTTCTGGATAAGGGCTTGGGTACCTTTCAAAGTCCCTAGGCTACTGACCTGAATGAAGTGCCTTCCAAACTCACCGAGTTATGAGCTATATAATCAGGTCAAGGTATTCTTATGATTTTACTGTAGCAGTAGCCATACTAAGGAGCTTACTCCGACTCTAAGACAAGATGCAATTCCCTAGGGTAGGTGCCTTCAAGGGATTAATGAGAACACCAAGAGAATCAGGCAGATGGGACGATTCTCGGTGGAACAGACTCATGCTCATGACTTACTCATTTTATACATAAACCAACTATGGCATATAAGTATATGCATGCATTCATCATATACATCCATTATTTCCAATCTAAATTAACAAGAAATCATAGCATACAGAAACAAATTAACAGGAAATCATAGCATACAGAAACCATTTATGGGCGTATAAACATGAGCATGTGTCCATGATATTCAATTCAAAATACAAGGCCTAAAATACTTATCAGAACCACTAGGCGCGATGTGACTGCTAAGAGGGGTGCTTGTTTCCACCCAACCAGAGGCTCAGTCCCTCCCAATGGATTTATCACTGACCACCCCCGACCTTAGGCCACAATGCTCTGAGACTCAATCTCGTACTTCCAGATCAACGGAAGTTGGGGATGAAGGTTACTCTCCTTCTCCCAATATAGGAATAGATGAGGACAAAGGTTACTCTCCTTCTCATGGCTCTGTCTCTATTCCCTATGATCAGAACTCATTGTTTTTTCTTTCAATCCTTCCTCAGACCCGAGAGTTTCTGCTCTTGTCTCTGCCTCTTTGCAATCTACCCCCCTATCCACAATGCTTCCCTTCTTTCCCTCTAAAAGGTTGCATGTGGCTCGAATCCCCTCGTCCGTGGTAAGGTCTAGAAGCCATCCCCTGGTTAGTCTACCCCATCCCTCATTAACTCTTGAGGAGGCCCTTCCCACCTACCAGCCCGACAAGAATTCATTTCTGGGCAGAGGGTTGTTCTGATCTGAGCAACACTAACTCCAGTATGGTACTGGTTCGGTGGAGGTTATTGCAACCATTCTAGGTTCCCTCCACCACATTTTTATTAGCAATCCTGGTCTCTCTTTCTTAGAACATACCCTCTCTCAGCAGTCATGCAACACGTTTTCATTATCTATCAAAATAACAGGATTTACATTCATTGACCTTTATAAAAAGTTCCACCAAATTAAACATTCACACTTTGAGTTTGCCATAGTTCTTGGACAATAAAGTTATATTTACAAACTAGGGGAAACGGGGTGTTACAATTCCCTCCCCCTTAAAGGAATCATCGTCCTCGATGTTCTATCTACCAATATGATATGTATGTACAAGAGTAAACAAAATCGGAAATGCCTGCCTCATGGCATCTTCCATTTCCCACGTAGCCTCATCTAGGCCAAAGTGTTTCCATTGCACCTTGACCTGTGCAATGGTTCGATTCCTGAGTGATGTTTCCTTACTGTCTAGTATGCATTGGGGCTCTAGCAGGAATTCTCCCTCTAGTTCCACCTGGATCATAGACCAGTCAATTATATGATTAGCATCATGTACATATTTTTTCAATAATAAAACATGAAAAACATTATGTGCCTTTACAGTGGGAGGAAGTGCTATCCTATAGGCTATAGGTCCCACTCTATCTAGGACTTCAAAGAGTCCACAATACCGAGGTGCCAACTTGGCATAGGCTCCCATACTCAGGGAACTCTTCCGGGGTATAACTCTGAGATAGACATGGTCTCCGGCTTTGAACTCTCAAGGAGTTCTCTTTCTATCGGCATAACTTTTCTATCGGTCCTGAGCAATTTTTAGATTTTGCCTTATCTGCACTACTTGTTGTTCCATTTCTTTTAGCATGTTAGGTCTGAATGTAATTATATCCACTGGATTACTCCAGCTGATTGGGATCTTGCACTGTCTACCATAGAGGGCTTCAAAGGGGCTCATCTTTAAGGATTCCTGATAACCATTGTTGTAGGCAAACTCTACCAATGGCAAGTAGTCTTCCCACTTCTTAGGTTGATGCATTACATGCATTCTTAGCATGTCATCTACTATTTGTTTTACTCTTTTTGTTTGTCCATCGGTTTGAGGGTGATAAGCTATGTTGAACAACAATTTAGTCTCGAAACCGTCCATTAGGGATTCCAAAATTTTGAAGTGAATTTGGTATCTCTGTCAGATACAATTTCCTTGGGCATGTCATGCAATCTAAATATCTCCTTCATGAAGATGTTGGCAATATCTATTGCCTTGAAAGTTGACTTAACAGGGATGAAATGGGCAGACTTACTCAATTTGTCCACCACGACCATGATGGCATCATTTTTCTTGGTCGACTTTGGTAATCCAATGATGAAATATATGGAGATGGTTTCCCATTTCCATTCTGGAATCGGTAGGGGATGTAATAATCTTGTTGGATGTTGGTGCCCTGCCTTAACTTGCTATAATTCTAGACACTTAGCTAAATAGTTAACTATGTCTTTCTTTAACCCAGGCCAATAGAATTGTTTCCTAATGTCCGTGATCATCTTCTGATATCCTGGGTGACTAGTATATGGTCTCTTATGCAGTTAATCCATTATGAACCTCTTCAAGTCGTCACCGTTTGGAATATACAATTTGTATCTATAAGTTAGCAGCCCTTCCTCAAGCATTTAGTAGTCTTCATACTTCAGCCCTGTAGGCTCTTGCCTTAGGTATGAAGTCACGGTCTTAAAGAATGCATCTATCTCTTGTGATTTTTGTATTCTCTCCCTGACATCCGTTTTGTAGGTGCTTACTACTGCTAGATGAATTTTTTTTATACTTATGCTAAGGGCATTGGAAACCCTAATTTCCTTTCATTTTATATGTTTGATTTCTAAATCCAATTCACTTAGGAGAGCCATCCACCTCGCTTGCATGTCATTGAGTCTTGGTTTATCAAACATGTGTGTTAGTCCACAATGATCTTTCATAAGCACAAAGCTTCGACCCAGGAGGTAGTGTCTCCACATTTTTAAAGCATGTACTATGGTGGCCAACTCTAGGTCATGGGTCACATAATTGATATCATGCTCATTTAATTTCTGGCACGTATAGCATATTACACGTCCTTATTGCATAAGGACTCCTGTGATTCCTTCCTTGCAGGCATATGTACACACAAGGAAATCATCATCTGGGTCCGAAATCTTTAGCACAGGTGCATGGGTCAGGAGGTATTTTAGTTTCTGAAATATTTCTTCGCATTTTGACATCCAAATGAATTTAATCCCCTTTTTCTGAAGGGCGGTGATTGGACAGCCAATCTTGGAAAACCCTTTTATGAATCTTCTATAGTATCATGCTAAGCCCATGAAGGATCTAATATCAGATACATATTTCGGGGTAGGACATTCCATAATGGATCTGATCTTGTCAGGGTCTACTTCCACCCCTTCCTTAGATATGACATGGCCTAAGTAGTGGACTTTCTTCTGAAATAAATCGCACTTGCTAAAATTAGCGTAGAGATGATGCTTCCTTAGTACTTGAAGTACTAGTCTAAGATGTTCTTCATGATCCTCCTTGTTCTTGGAGTAGATTAGGATATCATCAATGAAAACCAATACAATTTTTTCTAGAAATTTGTTGAGTGCATTATTCATCAAGCACATAAAAGTGGCAAAAGAATTGGTTAACCCAAATGGAACCACCACAAATTCGTAGTGACCATACCTCATCCTGGAGGTTGTTTTGTGGATACATTCATCCCTAATCTAGACTTGATGGTAGCCCGGTATTAGGTCGATCTTTGAGAAGATGGATGCACCTCCCAATTGGTCAAACATATCATCAATTCTTGGTAAGCGGTAATTGTTCTTTATGGTTTCCTTATTGAGTTGTATGTAATCTATGCACAGTCGGAGTGTGCCATCTTTCTTTTTCACAAACAAGACGAGCACTCCCCACAGAGATACACTGGGTTGGATGTAGCCTTTGTCCATCATCTCCTTTAGTTGTAGCTTGAGCTCAACGACCTCTAGCATGCTCATTTTGTATGGCGTTCTAGATGTTGGTACCTCTCCCGGTGTAAGTTCTATTGAGAAGTCAAAATCCCTTCTCGGAGGTAGACCCAGTACTTCTTCTGGGAATACATCCTTGTATTCTCTTAAAATGGGGTGGTCCTCTAGGTTTGGTTTGTCATATTCAATAGATTCCAACATCTGTATTGCATATAAGGAACACCCTTTTCTGCAATACTTCTTCATTTGAAGGGTCGATATTTGTCTCACTGAGATAGGCTTCTAAATCCCTTGGAGGGTCATATTTCTCTCATATTCATTTACACATTCTAAAGTTTTATGGTAATAGTCCATTTTAGATTTATGAGCAGCCAACCAGTCCATACCAATCAACAAGTCATAATATCCCAAGGGAAGCATATTAAGGGTCGCTTGGGTGGGCAATCCACCCATGATGAATTGGCAGGCTGGTATAGCCTCTGCCACCTTTATTTTGGTCCCAGTGGCTAGGTGTACCAACCATGGTTTAACATGTCTAATTGGTTGCAGTTTACACTTATTGGTAGTCTCAGGGGCTACATAACTCAAATTAGAACCTGGGTCAATTAAAATAGAAATTGGATGGTTGGTGATCATACCTTCCAGCTCCACTACTGAAGCTTGATGGTCGGCTTGATTATTGTTCAGGGCTGCATAGATTCGTGGCATGCTCCTAGACACATCATTGACGGTGGTAGATTCTTGGATATTGTAGACCCCCTTATTGTTTTGTTGTCTATGTGGGCATTCCCTCAATGTATGATTTTCTCCACAACCCCAGCATTTTAAGGGTTCCTTCTTTAGGTTATCAGTCTTTGTTGGGACTGTCTAAAAAGGTTTATTTCCACTTCGAGAAGGGAAATTTTGCTGATATACACTTCTATATGGAAGGCTCCCCCTAGAATATTTTCCATAGTTCTTAAATATTGAGGAGTTAAAACTTTTCTTATGGAATCCCAAACTATTCTTTTTCTTCCAGTCCTCGTGGGGTCTTGTCTTGCTCCCAAACTGTTCATAACAATACCTCACCTTCTAGATAGCTTCTTCTAAGGTCCTTGGTTCGTCTAACCCAATCCTATCTTGGTAGGTCTGAGGTAACCCACTAATGAACCGCTGCATTTTTTCTTTTTCATCTTTTATGTAGGGTACATACCTCAGTAGTTCAAGGAATTTATTGACAAATTTCTCTATGGTGAGTTGCCCCAGCCAGAGTTCATAGAATTCCTTAGTTTTCCCATCCATGTATTTTTCTGATAGATACTGCTTCCTAAGTATTTCTCAAACTATTTCCATGACAAGTCCTTTTCATGGATTCCTTTCACATTCCTAAGGTCTTCCCACCATATGGAAGCCTTTCCATTTAAGTTGAAGATGGCTATTCGAGCCTTCAAGTTTTCGGAGTAGTAATGGACTCTGAAATACTTCTTTAAACCAAGAATCCAAGCTTCCACCTCTTCTCTCTTCTTTATCTCTCTGTCGAAAGAGGGTGGTTTGGATTTCTTGAACTCTTCAGGACCACGGGTTTTGGAATGCTTTTGTTTCCTTCCTTTCTTCTGAGAATGTGAGTTGGCCCTGCTACTAGAATACCCTTCAGAGTTGTCAACTTCCTTTCCAGAGGACTCTCCCGATGAGTGTCCCATGTCTCCAGTTTGGACCTTCTTCACGGTACTTCTCTCAGTGGGTTCACTTATGGAGTCATGTTTTTGTATCTTGGGTGGAATCTAACCTCTCTTCTTGTGTCTTCGATCTGCATGACTGGTTGTGGGTTCATGTTGCAGTTCCCTCTGTATGTCAGATAAGATCTGTAGCAATACTGCGTTAATTTATGTTTGATTCTCTTTCTCCTTTATCAATCTCTCATTGTCAGCCTTGAAACTCTGTAGCTCGGCCCTGAGGCTTCTTACAGTTTTAGCTAGATCCAGAGGGGTTTCCACCACCCTCCTTTCATCAGATTCCTCATCTTTATTATGGGAGCCATCCCCCACTTCATGGAACGTCATCATCCTTTACTATTGGGGTCTTCCCATGATTCACTGACTATTCAAGTTTTTCCAAAAACACTTATAGATAGCTAACAATCTATTAGTTCTGTTGGGGTCCTACAATCATAGGTAACCTGACTCTTCAGTTGATGATTTAGCGTTTCTTCTGTGATGAAGAAATATGTCTCGGTTGATTCAATTTTCCCCTCCATCCATTTTGCCTGACCCTCCATCAACCTACTACGCCCTTCATCCACCTCTGCGCCCCCACTCCCTGTGCCCTTTTGTCCCGTTGAGTATGCCTCACTCACCAACCATCTGTGAATAAACCAAACTTAGGCTAAAAAGAATAATAAATTAATAATATTATCAATAAAATTAGTGTAGTTAGAATAGGTTAGACTTGTTGATAATAAATTTATCATTAATTAATTAATTAATGATTAATAATTAAATTAGTTGTTAGTAATTAGGTTAGTTTGTTAATAAATAAAATAAAATTAAAAACAATGTAATAACATTAATAATAAAACAAAACAAATTAAAATGTAACACATAACAAATACAATATTAAAATAAACAATAAATACATATATTAAAAAACAAAAAGTAATTAAACAAAAAGACAAAATGTAATAAATAAAAAGTAAACCAAATAAAAATTAAAAACTAAAAAGAACACGTAAAAAGAAAACTTAATAAATAAAATAAAAACAAAACAAACAAAAAACGATAAAATAAAATAAAAGTGCACCTTATGCACTTATCCCCAAATAAAGCAAATCCACGGACATAAAAAATTTCGGACCCCCCGTGCTTTTCGAGCTTTAACGGAGGGGGGGGTCCGGAATAATGGTATTTAGAGGGACACTTGTCACCTCCAAGTGATTTCGGACTCCCCCCTCCCTATACCACTTACCACCTCAGGGGGGTCCGGAATATCACCTTTCCCCAAAAAACCACTTTCCCCAATTTTTTTAAAACCACCCATTTTTTGTCTATTTGACACCTCGTCTTGCGAAGAAAATTCTGGGAAAACGGAAATGAAATTTAAAAAACGAAAGAGGTTTTTGTTAATAATAGACTGAATAACAAAAACCTCTCCCAATTTTTTCAAAAGTTCCACCAGTTGGGAGAATCGAGGTGGTCTTTCAGCCTCATTTTTCAGATTTCTGGTTTTTTCTGTTACAGTCCTAATTTTGCGGGAGCTGTTTTGGCGAGGTGGAATCGAAAGTTGAGAAACTGAAGGAGGTTTTTGCTCCAGACAATCTAATATACAATAATGTCCTTTTTTTTCACAGGTGTCACTGATTGGGAGAAATCAATAACTGAGCGTACCCCTATTTTCAGAAAACTCGGCCAAATTTGCAGTTCCAGATTTTTTGGGATTTTATGTTATTCTTGGCTGAGGTGGTTAAATCCGACTTACACAAGTTTTTGGGGGATCTCTCCTATTTATTGAGATGATTTTAATGTAAAGGGGTTTGATCAGTCAGGGGACCAGGATGGATTTTTTGTAAAATAGCTCACTGAGCTTTCTGTATTTTCATCCATTCAATAATACAGTCACAGCAACTACATGATTCATGTGTCATTTTTGTCAATGATATTTTCCTCATTCACTGTAATTTGTTTCCATTGTATTTATTAAGTTGTTCATACTCTGAATTATGCAAAGAAGTTCGAAGAATAGAATTTGTTGAGACATACACTATGTTTCTGGCTTTGACATAATTGTCAATGTTTTCTCCTCAAAGGTAAATTTCAGGATTCTTGATTGCCCTGTCATTGTCTGGTCCTCTCATCTTGCTCCTCTAAATCCAAAATCGAATTCAAAGAATCCACCAAGAGTGCCTACCTTGCCCTGTAAGGCTGTCTGTAAAACTTGTTTTTTATTGAGCTTCAGATTGCGACTCCATTGCCCATGGTTCCTTTTCTCTGCCCCTACCAATTCAAAATTCAAACTCTGAACCCATCAACTAGCCTAATATCTATTCAAACAAAGATATATCACACAGAGAGATCCCTCTCTGAGTTTTGGAGGGCTAGATCCAAGACTCGAAGTGGTTTTGATGTTGCCTATGTGACTGCCTCCGCAGCCTTGGGCAAATTACAGAGTGCTAACAAAATGGTGACCGTACTGGGGACTTTCTCCAGTAGTACACTTCAAAGTTCCAGATCTAATCACTGATGGTGGACAGTGACCAGACACAAGAAGACTGATATCATTCACCTGGAAACTCCAATCAGCTCCAGACACTGCCAACTCAAAGACTCCACTGGAGGAAGAACCAAAAGCATGACCAAGCAGTCTAGAAAGACCAGGTACTCAAGCACAAATTGCATTCAAGACATCTTTGGTTTTATTTGAAATTATGTTTTGTCTTATTCTAAGCCTGATCAAAAGTATATTGTTGAAGATTACATTGACCACCTGTTGATTGATGAGCCTCAAGAGATCAGATCCCCAATTGTAGATTATGTACATACTCATACACCTGTGCACATCCAAGATGCACCTGTAGAAGTCCTAGTGAGACATAAGCCTCCTGCTTTATCTCCTACTCTTGCCAAAGATACAGATGGTTGTAAGCCTCTTGCCTCACCTCATGTACCTACCAAAATCCTAGACATATACAAGCCCCTATATTTTCCTCCTATCCTCCATGACTTCCCTGCAAATTACACCAATAATCTGCCCAGGTTTGATGGAGAGAATGCCAATATTACTACTGAAAAGCATATCCAAATTCTTAAGGATTTTCTTGATCTCTTTGAGGTAGAAGATGATGATGTCTGCATCAGAATGTTTTCCCTATCATTGGGAGGTAAACTCAAGAACTGGCTTAAAAATCTCCCATCTGCAAGCATTAACAATTTCCATCAGTTTGTGCAAGTTTTCCTAGATCGATGGGTGATCATGAGAAATGTCTTTCTCATCCTAGAAGAGTATGACCATTTGAAAAGACAACCAGGGGAAACAGGACAGTAGTTTTCAGCAAGTTTCAATCAGGTATATCATGCAATGCATGTTGATATAAGGCCACCCCTAGGATCAGCCCATTTGCATTTCCCATATGCCTTCGATCCTGAGAAGGCATTCCAATTAAGAGAAATGAATATTGCAACTCTCGAAGAAATGCAGAACACTGCAGTTGATGTGGAGACCAACTTGTTTATCAAAAGGTCAAAGGTAAAGAACAAAGAAAAGGAGCAGCTGAAATCTTCAGAAGCTAAAATGGAAATTTTGGCCAGCACCATGGAAGAGATGATGCAGAAGATTATCATAAGAGAAAAGCTTGATGTTCAAAGACATCATGTTCCATTGATCTCCGAGAAAGAAAAGGTCACAGTTCCCAAAAATTTTGCGGCTCATCCTTGGTACCATGGTTTGGATAATGATTCTTTCATGTATTCAATTCACAAAATAGTCAAAGATGAAGTTCCATCTCAACTTACAGATGAATAACCAGCTGATATGATGTGCATGTTGGATGAAATTTCTTACTTGGATAATCTACCCAAGTGTTATCAGTATGATGATGATCATGAGGCTAAAATAGATGTGGGTTATTCAAAGAAATCAGCAGCATGTCGTTGGCAGGAAGAAGATTAGTTACAGCTCAGATACGAAAATCGGCCTCTGCCCAACAATCATGACAGCGATGAGGAAAATGCAGAAAATCTCAGAGTAAGTGGAAACACTTTTCCCTTATGTTTCTCATCTTTTCTATTTCTAAAAAGAAACTCTAGGCCAGTTGTAAATAGTGAAGACAGAAAATTCTCTGATCAATCAGTTGAAGATGCCATTGTTGATATGGAGGTTGTTCTAAGCCCAGAATTGCAGCCCTTGACCTACTTTGATTTTCAAATTCCAGATGAAAGCTTAAAACCTAAGACAAATTATGAGTTAATCCAAAATAACTCTGTACCATTATGATTTAATTCATTTCAGTTTTTGAAAATGAATCTTGAGTATATGCTAGAGGATAAACACATAGAAAAGAAAGAAGTTTTAGTGGAACCAATGCAGCAGTCATTTCAATTTCTACAGGATTCGATATCCGATGTGTTGGATTACTTGTGCTGTCAAAGTCATTTTCCATCATCCAGCTATGGGATGAAAATCTGTTATGATATTGACATGATCAGGTAGTCAACTCCATTGTCTTTTTCAGCAGAAGTCTCATTACAAAGCCCATCAGAAAATTTGCAGCCATATCAAGAAATTTTTGAGGATCTAGATAGCATAGATACAGTGTCAGATCATGTTGCTGACTTGGCTGAATTTAAAAATCAAGGGACAAGTCAGTTCTACCTTGATCCTATAGCTACCTACATGGAGAAATTTTTCACTACAAAGCCCCAATCTATTTCTGGCATTACTTTTGGCCTTCATGATTGCAAAGGTCTCGGTTGTAAAGATCAGGATGGAAAGCAGTTCATGATGCCTATGAAAGTTTTATTTCTGATATTGATTGAAAACATGGAAAGAGTAGAGCTAGTAGAAAAGTTGCTTGACTGGATGCACTGGCATTATTGTATCACTTAGAACGAGGAAATTTTCAGTAGTGTAGGGTAGGTAGAAGTTTTGAATAAGCTCAGTAATTTGAGCATCTTTTCAATATTGTATGATTTTCAGTATAGTTTTCATTTGATAATATCTAGTTCAATGTTCAGTCAAATCTGAGCCAGTTCAAAGATTGTAGCTGCAGTGACTCCATGGCCCAAAGAATAAAGAATCGGTCTGCATGTTCAGCGTTCAATGGTTCTTGACACCTCCTGAGAGAGCTGCCATCCCAAGGTGGAGCCTATATTGGGGTCCTATAATCATAGGTAACCTGACTCTTCAGCTGATGATTTAGCGTTTCTTCTGTGATGACGAAATATGGCTCGGTTGATTCCATTTTCCCCTCCATCAGTTTTTCCTGACCCTCCATCACCCTGCTACGCCCTTCATCCACCTCTGCGCCCCCACTCCCTGTGCCCTTTTGTCCCGTTGAGTACGCCTCACTCGCCACCCATCCATGCATAAACCAAACTTAGGCTAAAAAGAATAATAAATTAATAATATTAGCAATAAAATTAGTGTAGTTAGAATAGGTTAGACTTGTTGATAATAAATTTATCATTAATTAATTAATTAATAATTAATAATTAAATTAGTTGTTAGTAATTAGGTTAGTTTGTTAATAAATAAAATAAAATTAAAAACAATGTAATAACATTAATAATAAAACAAAACAAATTAAAATGTAACGCATAACAAATGCAATATTAAAATAAAACAATAAATACATATATTAAAAGTAATTAAACAAAATGCAAAGCATAATAAGATAAAAGGGAATAACCAAAATAAAATTAAAACCAAAAACCGTGAAAAGCAATAGGATAAAGATAAAACAAAACAAAAATGAAATAAGAAATAAAAGTGCACCTTATTCACTTATCCCCAAATGCAAAACCGATCCGCAGGACATAAAATTCGGACCCACCCCAGAGATTGTTTTTAGAGCTTTAGGGGTTCCCGGAGATAGTGGTGGGAGGGACACTTGTCCGCGATCAGATTTCGGACCCCCTCCCAATACCCTTACCACCTCGAGAGTGGGAACCTACCTCCCAAAACCACTTTCCCAATTTTATAAAAACCGCCCATTTTTGTTTGTTTGACACCTCGTCTTTCGAAGAGGATTATGGGAAAACGAAGATGAAATTTAAAAAAATGAAAGAAGGTTTTTTCTCAACATGGGACGAAGAACAAAAACCTCTCCATTACAAAGTACCACCGGTTAAGGAGAATCAAGAAGCTGATATTCGGCCTCATTTTTCGATTTTCTGGTTTTACATTACGGTCCCTATTTACGGGGAGTTGTTTAGTGAGATGGAATGAAATTTGAGAAACTAGAAGGAGGTGTTTGCTCGAACAATATAATATACAATAAAATCCTTAAGTTTTTTTCAAAGGTGTCTTGATTGGGAGAAATGAATATTTGGCGTTACCCTATTTTTCGGGGAAATTCGTAGAATTGCAATTCTAGATTTTTGGGATTTGTACTGTTCTTGGTTGAATGCGGTTAAATCTGACTTACACAACTTGTTGGGGGATATCTCCTATTTATTGAGATGATTTTAATGTAAAGGGGACGTCGATTCAGGGGACCAAGATGGAGTTTTTGTAAAACAACTCATTGACTTTTCTATATTTTCATCCATTCAATAATCTGATCCTGGCTGACTACAAGATTCATGTGTCATTTTGGTGGTGATGTTTCCTCATTCCACTTGTAATTTTTTCCATTATTATTTATTAATTTATTCCTTACAGCGAATTATGCAAAGAAGTTCAAAGAAGAAAATTTGTTGAGACATACACTATGTTTATGGCTTTGAAACATAATTGTTAATATTTTCTCTTCAAAGGTAAATTTGATTCTTGATTGCCCTATCATTGCCTAGTCCTTTCATCTTGCTCCTCTAAATCCTAAATCAAATTCAAAGAGATCACCAAGAGTGCCTACCTTGCCACAGCCAAGGTATCTGTAGAACTTGTTTTTATTGAGCTTCAGATTAGGCTCCATTGCCCATGGTTCCTTTTCTCTTCCCCTAGCAATTCAAAATCCAAACTTCGAACCCATCCAACTAGCCTAATATCTATTCAAAGCAAATCCTATATCCTGCAATTACCTCTCACGGAGTCTTGGAGGGCGATCCAGGAGCTCAAAGTGGATTTTGATGTTGCCCTATGTGGCCGCCTCGTAGCCTTGGACCCAAAAATTACAGAGTGCTAACAAGTTCATGAACAATAAACATTTTTTTTAATTTCTTGTGTACACTACCGCATTAGAGGTTCCATTTCCTTTTCCTTAACATTTTAAATTAGACCTCTTAAGAAAGAGGTAAGGTAGAGGGTGACTCTTTTGAAGAGTACCCAAGTAGAGTTATTTAACCTTCGTCCATGAGCTAGCCGGGCCAAGTGTTGTAACCATGCTCTGATACCATTTTCCACACACACCCGCGATGGGCATAAAAAATTCACCTTTCTCAAGGGACATAATTCCCCAAATTCCTACAAGGGGGCCTAAGCATGCTTCAGTTATTCCCATATCCTCCTCCATGTAACCACCACCCACGATAGCAATCTAAAGCGAGTTGCATCACATTTTAAGTGACTTGAGGCTTTTGATGCAAGGCATCTAACTTCTCCAACTCCTCCCAAGTCGAAACCGATTAGGGGCCTAGAAAGAATTATCCCTCTCACCTATGTTCACAGTCTGACCTTCCTCTAGGACTGGGTCCCAACTCCCATATTTACGTGGGTTTCGTGATTCGGAGAATCACGAATAGTTCTTCCTTCCTTTCCAAATCTCTGACGCTCAAAGATTTGATGTCTCTAAACCCTCTGCTAACTAATGGCCCAGATTAAGTTGGCTATTTGCCTTCGTGACTTTGGAAAACTCATCCAACTCCTCCTCCTTGGAATACCGAAGTTCGATGGTCTGAAATTCTTCCATTCTACGGATCCAGCGACTTTTGAGGCACCCGCAAATCAATGGCCCAAATTTTCCAAGACCCGGCGTTCCGATTCGGGAGTTCTAACAACCATCCTTTGAATTCCACGGTCATGAGTCAGTGAAAGTATGATCGCTTTCCACGCGTCCTTTCTGTTGGACGGTCCGGATGATTTTGTGAATTCTTACTTCGTGAGTTTTTCCTCGTCTGCACCTCTGATCTCCCGATGCCCATTTTCATGAAATGTATGGGTCTTCGCCACATGTCCTTCTGGATCAATGATCGGAGAATGATTTCACATTTCCCGAGTTCTTAAAAATTTGCCCGTTGACTCTTAGATTAATGCGATTCAATGAAATGTTGATCACCCTCCATGTGTCCCTTACGATGGATGGTTCTTATTACATCGGGGCTTTCAGGGCTTTTACGAGTCCACTCTCCCACCTACACAGGAGCAAGATCGGCGGTCAAGGTGAATCGTGGATCTTAGGATCTATAGTCTCGATTCCATGTCACTACTTGCGAACCTGAAGTGAATTGATTCGTTATATCACGGCTCCTCCTCTAGATCCATTGGTCCTAATGAATACGGGATACTTTCAAAGGATCTCGTCCACTCGTCTGCCAAAGCGAAAGTACTCCCTTTTGATAGTTGGATTAGCTATCCTTTCTGAACTTAGTTATGAAATTCAATTTCTCGAAGCTTCAAACTCCCGCATTGATCGAGGTGGATATCGAACACCACCTTTCCAAATGGCTCAAAAGCGGTTTTACAGCCATTTTGGCAATTTACACTATTTTAGCGGGTTTAACTTCAAGGGCCATTTGAGGGTCCAAATGAAGGTTTTGAGATCGAGGTTCTCAATGATAGTCAGAGGCATGATTAGACCCCCAAAATTAATCTCCTCGATACCTTTCCGACGAGCTATCACCCGCCTAAAAAGGAGATGCATTATGCAAAAGTTGTGACCACAGGAAGTTGATGCACCAACTTACCCAAAGCGGGCGCGTGAATTTTGGAGCTTCATCTCCTGGGGTTAGGTTTTGGATGTCTAGGACTTTTGGCATTTCGGATTTTATTGTAAAAAGACGTGAACCCTCAGTACTTGGCTCATCTTCTTGCGAATCACAGTGGCCGTCATCTCTTCTCGAGATAAAGTTGTCACCATTCTAAGCGGAGTCTTTCACTCGTATTTTCTGATCTGGCCACATTTCTTTCATTAATAGAAATGCATTATTATTCACGTATCTTGTGTGCTATGGTTGCATCTACATTATATTTTGTTATATTCACGGATATATCTAGCGATATCTCATTATTTCTTTATTATATCTCCGGCTCATTTTTCGTTGCGAAATAATGCGGATCGGTGTGGTGTCGGGCTGGCGCTCTTGATGGATTTTGATGCATTTCCCGACGAGGAATTACGAGTATAGCAAGTTGGAATTCGAGCTTGTCTCTCAGAGGACAATCTCCCTCGCACACCAAAGAAACCCTCAATGGAAGAAGAAAAGAAAAAGCGATGGGCGAGCGATCCCTATGGGTCTGTTGCCCGAGCAAGCTCTCGCATTAATAGGAGGAATGAAATGATGGAGTGCCCACATCCTTCTAGCCCTCTTAGATAGCATCCCGGTATCTTCATCAGCGACCACTTTGGAGGCACCTGGCCTTTCAAAGTGCAGTTTAATTTGATATTCCGGTATTTGAAGGTCAAATAGATGTAGATACCCTAGATAAATGGTTAAAACTACTAGAAGGTTGTTTCTGCGATTCATAATTTTTCTGATAGGGAAATAATTACCTTGTCACTCCTTAAGACTCTCCCCATGTCAAACATTGGTGGGAAACTTCTTGGGAGCATAGTTCCCTGAAGGATTCTTGAATATATGGTGTCGAGCCCACTTGGGAATTTTATTGTGGATGCATTAAAGGAGCAATTACCCTATTAGCAACTATGAGGAATAATACATGAGATGGACCACCTTGCGGCAAGAGATGGGCCAAGAATTTTAGGAGTTCACCAATACCTTCCATGCTTATTGCACCAAGCTAGGTATCAAAGACTCGATTGACATTTGGTTTAAAATACCATGGGGCTCTACAGAGATACATCAAAGCTGAAATGGATTTCTGGACATCCCATCACTCGAGTTACGCCTGCTCGATATCTTTTTAAAATCGAGAATAAATTTAAACACGAGAACAAATGGGAGTTGGTCTTCAAATCCACAACAACCAAAGTATGACAAAGATAGCCCTAACAAGCAGTCTCCCAAAAAAACCAGTCCAAGCCGAGGAAAGAAGTCCGGGAAGACAAAGGGACGCAGTAGTGCGATTTCCACAAATCCCCGGCACAACAGGTGAATGTCGCTCAAAGCGGTCATTGGTAGAGATCCAAAGGCCGAGGCGAACCACGATTGATCTAATTACGAAAATGCGGTAAAAGGAAGCCGGATCATTGTGTGAGACCCCACTTTACTGTGTCCGCGGCCAGCGGCAATTCAGCGAAGAACCAGAGATCGGAAAGAGGCGCATTTTCATTCTGAGATGTGGGTGAAGGGGACCTAAATCCATTTCATTATTGATAGCCCGGGCTTGAGGAAGAACCTCATCTGGTCATTAAGCGGTTAGGTTGTCAGCAACACCACACCCGTAGTCATATAACATCGGGTGGCTTTGCCAGGACAAGATCTTCATGTTAGCTAGTAGTTTCGATTGTTATGGCATCCAACCCTTCAAAGGATGAGGTATTATGTGATGTTTCCCCACTAGATGTCTATGATGTTCTCTTGGGCCAGCCATATATGTGGAAGCGCCATCTTATCTATGAGTCGACCCCATAGTGTCATTATTACTCTGGGGGTCATCTACAGGATACCAAAGGTAGATCCAACTCGCCCACCTAAGCGATTACCTGGTGGTATCTCCTTTCACAAAATTCATCTTCTCCACAATCTATTCAAAGGTTGAACAAAAGGATACTGCAACAACCACAACTTCGGCCCAAGCACATTCTATCCAAAAAAAGAAGGTCGACAAGGTTGTAGCAAAGCACGAAGATTCATTTTGCACACGGTCATCTAAAATAGCCGGTGGTTAAAAGGTTCAAACCTTCCGATACGGGTTCGTGACCAGTTTTCCCTGAGCTAAGCGTGACTTCTCGACAAGACGGCGAGCTCACAGAATCTGGTCAACAAATGCTTTTCGTCTCCCAGACTCCAGCGCCAATGGAGACCATTGCTTCCCTAAGGAGGGAGAGGAGGATTGATCAATTGGATATGCGATTTGGCCACCCACCTTTCCAAATGGCTCAAAGCGGTTTTAAGCCATTTTGGCAATTTACTATTTTAGCGGGTTTTAACTTCCGAGGACATTTGGGGTCCAAATGAAGGTTTTCAAGATCGAGTTTCTCAATGTTAACCAAAGGCATAATTGAGCCCCAAAATGAATCTTCTCGACGATACCTTTCCAACGGTATCGACCTCCTAAAATGGAGTCGTATGCAAAAGTTCTGACCCGGGGAAGTTGATGCATAACTTACCTAAGCGGGGCCCACATGACTTTTGGCTTCATCTCTCCTAGGGTTAGGTTTTGGATGTCTAGGACTTTTGGCATTCTCATTTTATTGTAAAAGGCCTTAAAAGCCTCGGTTGTAACCATTCTTTGAATGTGAGAGTAGCCGTCCTCTCTTCTCATAGATAAGAGCGCCACCATTCTAGCGAGTCTTTCACTCTACGTATTTTACAGTCTGTACATTTCTTTCATTAATGAAATCGTGTATTATTGTATCTGTGTTTATGGTTGCATCGATGATACATTTACATTGTAATGCGGTATACAGCAATAGAAATCGTGTATTATTGTATCTCTGTGTTTATGGTTGCATCTCTGATATATTTCTGTTATATTACTGGATATACGCGATATCTCTGTGCATTTCTTTATTATATCTCCGTTCTCATTTCGTGCCGAAAATAATCCGAATCACCACGACTCCAGAACATTCGAGAGATAACAACTTCTTGCACAGGATTTCCAGACCTAGATCACATGAACCTTCAGATGGTTTTTAGGAAATTATCCCTAATTTTAGTCGGGTTTCTGGATAAGGGCTTGGGTACCTTTGAATGTCCCTAGGCTACTGACCTGAATGAAGTGCCTTCCTAACGCACTGAGTTATGAGCTATAACACTGGGGTAGGGTATTCTCATGATTTTATCATAGTGGTAGCCATACCAAGGAGCTTACTCCGACTATGAGACAAGATGTAATTCCCTGGGGGAGGTTCCTTCAAGGGATTAACCAGAACACCAAGAGAATTAGGCAGATGGGACGATTCTCGGTGGAACAGACTCATGCTCCAGACTTACTCATTTTATACAGAAACCAACTGTGGCATATAAGTATACCCATGCAGTCATTATTTCCAATCTAAATTAATAGGAAATCATAGCATACAGAAACCATTTATGGGCGTATAAACATGAGCATGCATCCATGATATTCAATTCAAAATACAAGGCCTAAAACACTTATCAGAACCACTAGGCATGATGCAACTATTGAGAGGGGTGCTCATTTCCACCCAACCAGAGGCTTGGTCCCTCCCAATGGATTTATCACTAGCCATCCCCGAGCTTAGGCTATGATGCTTTGAGACACAATCTTGTACTTCCAGCTCAACAGAAGTTGGGGATGAAGGTTACGCTCCTTCTCCCAATACAGGAATAGATGAGGACGAAGGTTACTTCCTTCTCATGGCTCTGTCTCTATTTCCTGTGATCATAACTCACTGTTTTTCCTTTCAATCCTTCCTTGGGCCCGAGAGTTTCTGCTCTCGTCTCTGTCTCTTCACAGGATACCCCCGTGTTCACCATGTTTCCCTTCTTTCCTTCGGCAAGGTTGCATGTGGCTCGAATCCCCCCGTCCATGGTAAGGTCTAGAAGCCATCCCCTAGGCAGTCTGCCCCATCCCTCATTAACTCTTGAGGAGGCCCTTCCCACCTACCAGCTCGACGGGAATTCATTTATGGGCAGAGGGTTGTTCTGATATGAGAAACATTAACTCCAGTATGGTATTGGTTCGGTGGAGGTTATCGCAACCATTCTGGGTTACCTCCACCACCTTTTTATTAGCAATCATGGTCTCTCTTTCTTAGCACATCCCCTCTCTCAGTAGTCATGCAACACGTTTCCATTATCCATCAAAATAACAAGATTTACATTCATCGACCTTTATACAAAAGTCCACCAAATTAAACATTCACACTTTGAGTTTGACATAGTTCCTTGCCAATAAAGTTATATTTACAGACTGGGGGAAACAGGGTGTTACATTAGCCAAGAAATTGCATACCAGACAGTATAAAAGGGGATCACAACATATTTATCATAGAAAAACAAGAAATATTGGCCAAATTTCCCACTACACATTAGAATATATACTCTGTTAAATAAACCCCATGCTAAGAAGGAAGCGGAAGCCCTAAGGGAAATATGTTTGTGCACAAGGAGGCTAATGGGGCACAATCCAATCAATGTAGTGTATTACCATGTAAGATCGATCAATCTCACACAAAAGGTCATTCATGAAGTGAACTTCGCATAAGACCACTTCATAGCGGCTTTCTTTTCTAAATAAGTATTACAAAGGCTGCAGGATGAGCCAGCCAGGGAAAAACTCCAAAAGGAGGAAGATTAAGAGAGGACTGCAATGAAGGACCAATTCAAAATGTTATTGTAGAAGAAAAAGGAGAAGTGGGAAGCTAAATAAAGAGAACAAGAACAGAAATTTGAGGATAGAGAAAATAAACCCATAGAAGCGGAAGAAATATATCAACAAAGAAAACAAAAAACAGAGTTGGAAAAGAAGAATAGCAATCAATATGAAAACCTATAGAAAAGTGGTGAAGGAAAAAAAAGGAACATTGAAGACAACATCAAATCCAAAGAATATATGGAGCTAGAAAAGAATAAAAAGGAATATGAAGAAAGACACATAGTAGTTTTTGAGGAAGAAGAAAAAATAAAGAAAGCAAAGGAAGACTCCGAGCAGAAAAAGAAAATAAAACAATATGAGTTAAGCAAAGTATCATCAAACATTGGTGTAGTATAATTACCATACCTATTGAAAAATGCACTCCTCTAGCAACCATCCTAGGAAATATTTCATACACATCTCAAGAAATAGGGTTGGAAGAAGTTGTAGTAGTTGTACGGGGGTATTATTGCAGCCATAAACCAGATCTATTGAGAAGAGAACAAATAAGAGAAAGAGAGTAGAAATTGCACTTAAGAAGGAATTTTATGAGAGAAGCATCAAATGGAAGGCAGGCCCAGATCCAAAAGAAATGTTATACATATTGCATCATCCCTGTTATAGGAAAATCCCCTTGCGAACAGGTGGATCTTCCCTTGGATTATAGACCCCTAATACTGAGGCAGAAAGATTCAAATGGACACTAACATCCCTTTAAATAGTTAATCTAATCAAAATAAAGAGAGGGATAAGGTATGATGTACCCTATTTCGAAGTGTGTGCTCATGTTATCCAATATGAACTTGATCTCCAAGCTCATTAGCACGACACGATACCTGCAATGCAATGGACAATGAAGAAAAACAAAGACTTCCTACTATGCCAAGATTATTTTAAACCAAATTCATCCATAATAGACAATCATATGTAAAGATACATAAACTATAAGGAAATAGGCCAAGCATATATTAATGAGAACATTAAAAAGACACTTACAATTTGTAGATGCAGTTGCAGCAGCCTCTCCAAGTCCTCCTCATCTAGCCCTTGAACGATGCTTCCAAGATCATAAGTTTGATATCCAAAGCTTTCTCCCAAGATAATAATTTTGATACCTCTAATCTACCCCCCTTCTCCATGGAAATACTTCATTATATAGGATTTGGAGGTTTAACCACCATAGAGAGGATCACTAATCAGATCCACTAAAATGGGATCTCTAAGATATTTAGGGGGGGAATATATCTTAAGGATTTTAGGCAAGAAATATATCTGAAGGATTTTAAGGAGGAAATATTTCAACCATCCATGAGATCCTCAAACTCCCATAAAAAATAGGAAACCAAATGTGAGGTGGATTCTCACACTAAATTAATTTCCTTTTCATGAATATTAATAATTAATTCATGTGCACATAGTATTTTGACCTTCATATAATATATTTCTCCTCCACATTGACTAGGGACTGTGACATGTGTTATTTCATGGTGTCAAGGTGTATGCAACTCCTATCAAGGTGCATATGATACTTTTACGACACTTGCGACACTTAGGGCGAGGTATCTAGGTGTGTAAATTTGATGTGTAACAAGCCCTAAATTCATTTGCAAGTGAAAATTATATGTCAGTATATGAGATAGGAGAGGCATTGGATGTATCTAGGGTGAGAGTAGCTGATATTGAAGCATCTATGAACACCTTCAGATAGATATTAACCGACGAATTCAAAAAAGAGGCTAGCATAAAACAGTGGCATAAAGAAGAAATACAGAAAGAGTTATAGCTCCAGAAAGATAAATTGTATGTTAAATATGAGAAAATAGTTATTGTAAATTAGATATTATATCAAGAAGAGATAGAAGCTATCAAGCTTGAACATTCAGAGGAAATGGATAAACCTAGAACCAAACATGCAAAAGAGATGAGAAGATTACAAGAAGAACGCTTGGAATTGAGCATATACAATGAGAATTTGGAAGACATAGTATGAAAGTTGCATCAAGGTAATCAACTCCTTGAGAAGACCATAGAATAAAATAAAAATGGAGTTATCATCCTGGAAAATGTCAAAGAAGAACCCAGGGCTTCCAATGAATATCTCGGGAATGTACAAAAGGAATTCTTTTGCATATTGAATGAAATTTAGAAGAGCGGAGAAGACCAACTCAAGATTTCTAGTCAATTGGAAAGCACAAAGAACAATTACCAAAAGACTCAAACTTCCTTTGAGAAAATTACAGACTCGAAAGATGTGTATAAATATCCACCTAGTACCCTATAATTCTACATATTCATGCAGAAGATTAAGGACCAGATCCTCATAGATACTTGGAATCACATCCTAAATGATATTAAAAGTACTCAAGAAGTAGTCAACAAAGCATGAAAGAAACTATGGAGAGCCTCTGATGGAATACTTTAAGGATTTGGAATGGATATAATGGCAAACTTAGAATAATCAACCCCAGCTAAGTCAAGGATAAAGGATGTGGAGACCAGAAGAGATGCCAGCAAGCAAACAATTGAAGAAATCAATGAGGTAAATAAAGAATCCATAGAGGAAAATCTCATAAATCCAATCATGTTAATCTCACTAACTAAAGACTTCATTCAGAAGAAAAATCAGAGTCTGAAGATGGAGGTGAAAAACCAAATCTATGATAGTGAGATAGATTTGGAAAACATGCAGGTAAGAAAAGTGGAATAGATTTTGAAGGACTATGAGCTATGAAAGAGTATAGAGACCAGATGCAACAAGAGAAGACCTCTTAATCATTGTATTTTGTAATGAAATATATTATTTTAACCATTTGTAATTTTAAAAAGTCCCATTCTGGAATGTGAAATGAAATACTATAATTGTCATCTGACATGACGACAGTTACAAAATGTGAACAACCTCCTCTTATTTTATAAAATAGAGTGTTGTGATGAAAGAGGGACTTTTTCCCTTTGTAAATGAAAGACAAAACTTCTACTTCAGAATGAATAAAGAGAAAGAGGAATTCTATAAATTTATGACTTTGGTGAATGCATATGAGACTCTTCTTGGTGCATTTTTCTTTTGCTAGAGTATTACAGAATTTTGTTGTATGAATTCTTTCATCACTTTCTTCTTGATGCTCATGTTGTCATATGTTTCCTTATGAGTACATATATGATGTTGTGAATGCATTACGCAACTAATTGTAAATGTACTAGTATCATTATTGTTATCATTTATCATTGAAATACATGGATTTTTCTAATCCTAATGATATTATCTTTCATTGTAATCATTTTTAATTATCTTTCTCCTGATCGGGATAGGCTAGACTATCTTAGCATTGCATTCAAATTAGTAATATATGACATTAGTTAATTTAGTCTTAGATTTTAATTCATATGAGAAGATCATGTTCTTATATTCATATTTAGATAACATTTTATAGTGGCAACCAGGCCCACATTCTGGCTAAAAATGGCATCCCAAATGAGAGTGGGTCTAATTGGGACTTGCCATTAGAAGTTCTCCCTTACCTACTTGATCGGTCATTTTGGACCCATCAACATGTTCCTACATGGGGACCTGGAAGAATAAATCTACATGAAACGACCTGAAGGATTTGGAATAAAGAGAAAGAAATAGATAGTGTGCAAATTGAAGAGATCCCTTTATGTTCTAAATCAATCGCCAAGGATGTGGTATCAAAATTTTGACACATACATCCTTATTTTAGGATTTGTTAGAAGCAAATATTATCACTGTGTATATTCCAAGGAAGAAGGTGGGATTTCATATATGTATCATTATATGTTGATGACATGTTGTTGATCAAAAACAACATGGATGAAATAAAGGAGGTGAAGAAGTAGATATCCTCCAAGTTTGACATGAATGATATTGGTGCAATGAAATATATTCTGGGAATGGAGATCAAGACGGATCAGACAATTAGAAATCTTTGGTTGAATCAGAAAAAGTATATTGAAATGGTTTTGAATCATTTCAACATGCGGGATTGCAAATATTTTAAGGTGTCGATTCTCATGGGAGAAAAGCTCATTTTTGAATAGTGTCTAAAGACATAGGAAGAAACAGAGGACATGGCACATGTTCCCTATGCAATTGTTGTTGGTAGTCTAATGTATGTGATGGTTTGCACTCAACCAGACATTTCCCATGCAGTGGGAGTGTTGATCATATACATGTCAACACTTGGAAAAGAGCAATGAATAGTTGTCAAGAGAGTATTTAGGTATTTGTGTGGCACAAAATATTATGATATATGCTACCAAGGATAACCTAGAGCTGACAGTGAATTAGATATACATGGATGTTCTGACGTCGATTGGGTTGGATATCTAGATTGATGAAGGTTAACCAATTGATATGCGTTCAAGATGTTCAGTGAAGTAATCAGTTGGATGAGTAAGCAATAGGTGGTCGAAATCTTGTCAAAAACATAATCTAAATACATAGAATCCACTCATGGAATCAAAGAAGCAGTATGGATGTGTTCAGGGATCAGGTTTGAGCAAAGAGATATGAAGATAAATTGTGACAGTCAAAGAACAATATTTCTAGCAAACAACCCTACTTATCATTCCAAGATGAAGCATATTGATCTAAAATACCACTTCATAAGAGACATGGTGGAAAGAAACAAGGTGTTTTTGGATAAATTAGACACCTTGGAAAACATAGTAGACTCTTTGACCAAGGTTGTGAGTGTTGTGAAGTTCTCTTGGAGAAGAGAGGCAATGGGCATTGTTGTCTTGGGTCTGTGAACAAAATTTCAGGAAGCTCCCATGGTTCAACAAAGAAGACAACAAGTGGTAAAATGTTAGGTTGTTATATTCTTTGCAGTGAAAGACAAAGGTCTAAAGTGACCAAGAAAATTTGAATTTAAATTGAGTGGTGGAAAGTCAAGAGGTTAGCTGACAAGAGGTCATTAGGAGGTCATGTGACAACCAACTGAAGACCAAATGGATGTCAACTAGTGGTCAACCGGTAATAAAAAAAGGTATCATACTGTAACAAAATCCCAAGATTCATGATATTTGTATCCAATGATCTATGTGGATCTGTAACCATTTTTGGGTGCCATTCTTTAGGGTTTTTCCTATTTTAAAGCCTATAAATTCTTGGTTGTGGAGCATGATTATCTTCTTGATTCAGAGGTCTTGTTTCAACTGTGTTTGGATACCATTTCATGAAGGTGGGGTGTGGGGGGGATTTCCCCACCACGTATATTTATAAGGGGTCCAAGCGGGGGGGGAATTCATTGGAGCCCCCCCACCCCCCGGCGGAGATCAGGGGTAGCACCTTGAAAGAGAATGTTTTGAGAAAATTGCCTTGTAAAATATTGTAATTTGATAGTCAATCTAAATCATTCATCATTGGGTTGCAAATATGATGGTAGACGTAATGTTAGGGTTTTTTCCCCTAGAAAGAAACCCTCTTTTATGTATGAGGGAATTGTATTGTAGTTGTGTAGTATTTTTTTGTGAAACTGTATTGTGAATGAGAAAAGAGACTGTGAGAGAGTGAAGCGGAAGTTATAGTGGATGTGTTGTAGGTTTTATCCCTTAATTTTGTTGGATAATAAGAAAAAGGAATGGCATATTCTTCATGGATGTATCCCATACTAGGTGAACCACGTATATATGTATCTCTATTGTATCATGTATATTCTATGTTTTATTTCTACATATGCTTTATTTTATTGCTATACAGTCCTCTTTTATAATATAAATAAAGCACGTTGTAATTGTATTAATTTGATGTTGTAGTTGATCTTCCTGCCTATCTTTAGAAGAAGGTTGTTGGGCATGTAGATGTAAGTCAAATTGGATGCAGGGTTGTTCTTGTGTAATCAAGAGGGTATGATGGTTATTATTACTTAGGTGTAGATGAAGTTTAGTCATGTAACCATTTATTCGGAATGAGTAAGACAACAAGAGAGCAAGACGCTCAAGGAATATTAGTTTTCCCATTTGGGTTTCCAAGGTAAAATCTTTGTGTACTGTGTGATTACCCTTTCGTTTACTTTCTTGTTTTAAATATGTTTTCTTCACTTCTATTAGGTTTAGCGTGGAATTCTATTTCCTAACATTGCAAACACAAAATATGAATCTCATAAAATTCATCAATTAATCTATGAATCGTCTTCAAGAAAAAAATACACCTCTTCACATCCTATCCTAATAAGGCATCGAAAGGATTCGAATAGTTCACATTCTACATCTGAAGTGGGAAATAATAATTCAAATTTATGTTTCTTGGATTTTTGTGGGTATCATCAATATCGATTGATTGAGAAGCATCTAAATTTGGGCGTGGAGATATGACCTAACACCCCCCCTCCTCCCACCACTTGGGAATTAGATAGAAATTTGGGACTGTAAGGAGGTACTTTAACCACCATGGATCTAACAAGATTATTTTGGGTTGAGCTTGGAGAGGGATGCAAAATTGTGTTGTTATTTTGAACAAATTTAGTCCATTCATCATTATTCCTTTTTTTAGTAAATTTAGTACATCCATCATTGTTCACATGAATATAGTCCTACTAGGTTGGACTAGAGGGCCATGGGTTTGGGATGTCGGGGAATTAGTTTGCATCAGTAGGCGAAATATTTTATTTTATGGTGGGGACTATGTCACCTAAAACATGAGTTAAGGAGATTAATATCACAATGACTATCAAATAGCACAACCTCCTATTAGATGTGTATAGATTATTTCAAATCTTTGGAGATATCATCCCTAGTACAAACCCTTTTTAAAGGTGCACATTGAATAATTGTGTTGGCTCATAGCATATATGTTGGAAATTAGGGTACAAATTCTAGGAATGCTACTCATACATAGAAATATACCTCGGAGTTGTTTTTAGAAAATAATTGTTCATGTCCTTCAAGGAAACAACTAGAGTGCTCTAACACATCCAAGGGTCACAAGATATCTCTTCATGTTGATGTTTTTCCTCATCAAAGGAGAATTTAAAAAATCACATAGTCATCCTTTGAATGGAAGTGCATATCCATATGAGGGGCCCCTAAGCCTTTTTGGCCTAGGATTTAATCACAACTTCTAGTGGTTTTTTACCCATAAAATACCCTAGTAGTGTGTATTTATTTTAGAATATCACAAACTAAGTAATATCAACAATTAATAATATCGATTGAAGATTCATTAGGGCGGATTTCATTACCTTATCACCTTTGGATGATATTTCATAGGGCCTTGGGAGGAACCATGCCAACTAGGTGTGTGTGTGTGTGTGTGTGTGTGTGTGTGTGTGTGTGTGTGTGTGTGTGTGTACATATACATACACACACACATACATATATATGTCCACATATACATATATATGTATACATACATGCATGCACACATACATACATATATGTTTGTGTGTGTGTGTGTCTGTGTGTATATAGATACATATGTCTATGTATATGCATGTTTGTGTGTGTGTGTGTGTGTGTGTCCCCAATGGTTCATGTTATCTCACAAATTGTAGGTTGGGAAAAGCTCGACCCAACTAGCAAATGGAAACAATTTTGAGATCACCTACCCATTGTCACCTTAGGCAGGTATTCGTGTTACTTTAGAGATGATAGAATCACCTCAATGGAGGAATCTCGATGACCCTAGGGGGAAATGAGATGGAAAGTGTGATGTATGATTGGATTCCCCTATAGTTCAAGTTGTTATGTGTGGAGAATGGATTGAGTAAGGTCTTGATGGTAGCCAAGGATTTCCAAGAAGTAGTAGACCTTGCAAATGTTGATTGTACCTACCCAAGACACAAGGAAAACAAAGATACAATCCCAAGTATATGATGGAAAATAAAGTTAATCTTGTTCTCCCTAATTGAAAAAGTTATTAATAGTATATATTAGCAATGAAATGGAACAATTAGCTACTAAAACAATTTCTAGAAATCAATTAAATGATGTGAGAGATAGACTAGTAAAACACTAGTGCAACTCAAGATTAAAGAAGCAAGATACTAGCATGAAAAGTAAGGTTGTAGTAAACACTTTCTGAAGAGATAATAATCATCCTTATGTTTGTAAAAAAAAAATAGTACAACAAGATATTCAACCATTAAAAATTTCCAAAATCTACCAAAAGATGTGTTATGATCACTAGAATATGTGGAAAAAACTTAGCAACTTTCAGCGGTTGAATTGAGAGTTATTTGAGAAAGTTTGATTAGGGTTTCTGCAGCCCTAATGGATGAAGATGAAATTTTATTACAGCAGAAAGAAACACCCTTTAGAGGGTATTCCCTAGTGACTAAGGGGTGCGCTAGGCACAAAGAACAAAACCCAGATTGCATAAAGTTAAAATGACAAAATTTAACATTTCCCAATGCACTATTTTATTTATCCAAAGCAAAATATTCAAATTAGTGCCTTTAAAATTGGATGAATGGGGTCTATAAAGAACAATATAGATCCAAAACAACCATAGGGGTGTAAATAATCTTACTCCCTAGGGTATGCCAACCAACTTAGGGTAAAATATAAGAGGGTATAGACACTTGTATTCCTCCTAGTAACCCTTGTTCAAGAATGACTTATAAATTAAAAAAGAAGATGAAGCATTAATGGAGGGTGTATCCAACATACTCCTCCAACAATAACCAACAATTAGCAAAGAGAAATAGTGTATGAATATTTTCTTTACCAATTCCAAGCAAAGAGAGATCAAATCCTAGTTCACCATGCAAATTATCATCCAAAAGCAAAGAGTAAGCCTTCAAGAGGTGTGCATCACTCCTCATCCATTCACCAAAATATAGCACCATAAAACATTTTCATGAGAGAGAAACACCATAATGCTCAAAGATAGCGAAAATTTCAGCCAAGTACTTCTCACAATGGGAGATTTATCGTATGAAAAGAGATTCACACGATCTCTATTTATACAAAATGTCTATAACATAGTTTGTTCACATTCAAAGGGTAAAACATAAGATAAGGGGTCAACAACCTTTATCTTACCCCTTAAACCAAAATATAATATTTAATTTTCATTTTACACGTTAGAAACCCTAAAATAAGATGGCATCGTCCCTTTAGGGGAATTTTTGACACTTTGAACAAGTCGTTGGAGAAGAAAATGGAGGTCGTTGGGGCTCCTAGAGCCTCCTCCTTGTGTGCAAGGGTCAATGCATGTCTCACCTAGTCAAATAATGCCAAGTGTCAATGTATAATAACTCCATCACCACAAACCCTAGCCCTAGGTGATGTCAAGCCTCAAGAAGTGATGTGTTTCCCCTCCTAGGAAAGTTGTTTGGCATGTGAGGGATAGGTTATGTCTTCCAAGGTGTCTTCTAGGCCTCCAAATTCAATTCATCATGATCTGGCATGTTGACCCTTGGCATACAACCTGTGGGCTTCAAGCCCCATGGAATCCCAAGCTAGGCTTGTTCCTCCAAAATTTTCCACCAAACAAGGTCCTGCAAAACAAATGGGCATGCCCTCCGAGGATATCAAGTCAAAATATCATGGTAAGTGAAAACCACATCTAATAAACAAGGAACCTAAACATGTGCATCAAAACTACCTCATCATATCAAACAAATTCTCAAATACCCTATACAATTGACCAAGTTTAAGTTAGGGAGGGGTGTCATCAAATTCCTATTGGGCAGAACAAAACCCTCAAGTAGGGGATGCTCCCAACGATGCCCCTTTAAGTTCATGTAATGGTTGATTAGGTGGTTAGGGGTTTAGACTTCATAGGTCAATGGTTTTAATGACATACAATGGCTCATGTTGTCTCATCTATGGGTGCCTTTGTAGGGGGTGTGTTGCACCTTCTTCCTCAATGCAACCTTTTTTCAAGTCCATTTATTGTCATTTGTTAATTAATGAATGATCCAAACACGTGTGCACTCCCAATAGTGAATCGATTAGCTTGTGGGGAAGTAACACAATCGTCACTTTAAAGAAGAGGTCCACAAAGTGTCATATGGGTAACCATGTAAAGTGTTGTAACGCACTTATGTTAGTCTTGCATTCAAGCGAGATATTTATTTTGTGTTTGATATTGTGCAGTTCTTCAATTATTTTGAGAGAAAAAATTCATCATTCTCAATACATGTATGGGAAAGCATATAGAATGCTTTTGTTTCAGGCTCTTATATTTTTCTAGTAATCATCCCCCTGGGCCTTCACCCCCTTCTTCCCATAAAATGAGGTGCATTCCCTTCTTGGGTCACTAAAGTAAAAGGGATAAAAGAGGGAAACATGATGGTAATGTAATGAACAGAAAGTGGTAATGTAACATACCCGACCACCCACGGGCCGGGCTATGTTACCTTAAACAAAATGCAACACACCCAACCACCCACGGGCTAGGTATACTGCAGTCCCAAGACTTATCTCTCTTATCTCTAATTTGAAAACAAAGAACTTCTCAACAATGTTAGAAGCATGCACACCACATGCATAAGACAATATCCATGTCACAGCATAAAAGAGATAAACAACGTGTCATGCACAACAAATAACCAGCAGACAAGCACATTAGAATACATATCTCAGAGATAATTAAATACACGGAGGAATACATTAAACAGAAAAGATAGAGAGAACTTATCTATGCAAGTAAACGTTCACCAACTGGATGCAGGCCAAGGACGTTCCTCCCAACCATAGACGTTGTTGTTCATTTACTCTCAACAATAAGTCACCCCCGAGCCAGGGCTATGAATCCACAAGGTTGGGTCCTAGGCAAAGTCTAAATACATAGTAGTTGGCTAAGTAGCTATCAGGTTTCCCAACCTCACAGCAATCCTAATTTACAGCTCTCTTTCCCTTTCAACCTGCACAACCCCAAGAAATGAACATCTTTCTCTCCCATGCAATCCTTGAGGTTGTTCCATTTCTCTCTAGGGCTTTGGTGCTATTGGTCAGGAAATATCCTTGTTGGAAACTCCAAGGACTCTCAGTTGTGGACAGTTCCATTCTAACTTTCATCAAGTTCATGCACACAGGCATCCATTCCCTCCTGGAATGATCAATAAATCATTACAGTCATTCAACAATGGCTCTCATATTCCTGCCATGTGTTTCCATGCTCAGCCTAAGAGCACACGAACTAGTAGTAGTGAGTGAAGAGGAAGAAGAACAAGAGATCAAGGGGAATAAGATGAACCAGGGGTAGAACGATCCCCTAACTTCAACCCAAGCCACCCTCACGTAACCATTCATATCAATGCTCAGACCAAGAGCATATGAATGTAGCAAGAGTGAGACTCCCAAAAATGAAGAGTGGAAAAGGTGTAGAAAAGAAAGAATAAGAACAAGTGAACCAGTGAGGAGAGGATGAACCAAGGGAAGAACGACCGCAAAACATCCCCCAAGGGATGTTTAAATAATTACATGAAGACAAGATCCACATGGCCTCCCTCCCAAGAAGCTCATGTAACCCCCTCTTCTCCATAAAATCAATTATGCGTAAATAAAATAATAATAACAAAAATTAGTCCCTCAATCCCCCTCTCTCGTGGAATCATATCCCCCTATCTCTTTCGTCCTTGACGGTCTTGTATCCAGCGGTGTAATTTATTAATGTATAGGAAATGTTACATTTCCTAGGCACTCTGGCCCCTTTTCAACCTTATCATCTCACCAGCCTAAGTCATATTTACATAATACATTATTGTTTATAAGGTTTAGAAACGGGATGTTACATCCTCGTCCCCTTATTTTGGCACTGTCCTCAGTGCACAACACTATTCCAATGTTATTAATATTACAAATCCAATCCCTCTGGCCTTAATTCACACAGGAAATCCAGCCCAATCTTATATACATAGGCACTCTGGCCTAAAATTAAACATGTATACATAGGCATTCCGACCCAAAACATGTATAATGATCTTCAAAATTTATATTTCTAGAAGCAGTTCCAACCAACAAGCTCTCCTTCCCTCTCAGCCCTGCAAAACCCAAAGAAATCAACCCCTTTATCTGCCATGCAGGTCCTCAAGTTGTTCCACTTCTCTCCTAGGCTTTAGTGCACTCGGTCATGAAGTTTCAGAGTTGTGGCTTCTAGAACTCCAGCTACAACAAGTCCATTGGACTTTCTTCATTCTATGCCTTTGTCATTCATTTGCTCCAACATCACCTTCTTTTCTCTCATCGTCTGGTACTTTTCTAGATATTCAACATTCATCGTTTTCCTACAATATTTCAAATTATCAAGCATGTCAATTCAAAATTTGTGCATAAAATTCTCATTCTTTCTCATATTGTAAGAGAAAATTTTCATAATCCAATACAATACTTATCTATGCATTTCATGGATCTACATCCATATGGTTGTCTCGTTAACTTGGTTCATTGTTTTCCTTGATGTACCCATTGTGTGCATGATCCCAATAGATAGTTTACAAGAAATATCAAGGTATCCTCTTCCTTGTGGTCACTCACCCTCCAAGCCCAGGCTCAGACATCCCCTTTTCTGCTATACAATCCCTCGGGTGATCCATCTTGCCTTGCCAAGGTTTTCTCGCACAGGAAGAACTACCCATCGTGTGCATGATCCCAATCAATAGTTTAAAATAACTATCAAGGTCTCCTCTTCCTTGTGGTCACTCACCCTCCAGGCCCAGGTTCAAGCATTCCCTTCTCTGCTATACAGCTCCTCGGGTGATCCATCTTTCCTTGCGTTCTCCCATTCTTCTCATCTTCACTATGGTTACTGGGTCTGAACACTTTTCCAGCCACATTCCACCTGGCCATTCTTTCCCACTTAGTACCATTCCCAAATGGAAATCCATTTTCATTTAGTGCCACTTTTGAAGTGAGAGAGCATTCCAATTCCTCTGCATTGGCATCTTTCTTCCACTGTGAACTCTGATTTAAGATTTTAGACAGTATATAAGTCATATCTAGCAAATCCTTCCCTAGAAATCCTATGCTTGAAACATAGAGATTATTCACACACCACCTCTTAAGCTCTTTGTTTCCTTCAACATCAAGCTTGCAATTGTCTACACATCTCTACCTTCAAGGCTATGGAGCCTTACTTTTCCTTTATGTGCCCATTAATGACATTATTCACCTGCTAGCTTCATGTCCCATGTGAAGATTCTTTCTTTTGTAGTACCTCATCCAACTTTTGTAAGCAAATTCATGCCTCCATGACCCTAACAACTGATCATATTCTTGAATTGATTTGGTTATGCCTATAATCTTGCCAAACCTACAAGTAATCAACTGGTTAGAATTATACATATCATACAAAAATTGTTAGTTACATTTACAGGTACCTTGTTCTGTTTAATTTATGAAGAAAATTATATCAATTGTAACAGTTTTCCAAAAATAGAATGATTCTGGGTCATTCTCCTCTGAATCAACTTTACAATGACTAAAATATTTCCCCAAATGGATATCGGAGTTGAAAGTTAGAGCTCCCTAAAAAACCACTTTCATCCCCCTGAGATGATATAGAAAATCGAAAACTACAAAGGCACTTCCTTCAAACCAATTTCCACGTGACCACGGCTAGAAACCGCAACTAAATCCTTCATGGCACTTTTTTGTCTCAAAACAACTAATTCGGCCACTATCCCTTCTTCCCTCAGCTATCAACTGCATGTGACCATGGTCATGACCTTGTGCTTAGCTGAAAAAGCACTTATCCAGAGCTTTGGAACTTTGGAACCTTCAACCAGGACCCGATCAATGGTCCTCATCCTCATTCACGATCAACAATCGAGATCCACTTTGGAACTTTGCGCTTCAGAAGTTTCAACTTTTTCCACTTGCTTCCTCCCGAAACACTTTTACCCGGAGTTCACAATCTATCGATGTGTTTCCTCCCGCAAATCAACAACTATGAATCGCTTCGACTCTTTGGGCTTTGGGATTTTCAAACTCTACGCCTTCACTTTCTCCCGGAGTGCTTTCACCCAAAGTCGACGATCCTTCGACGTGTTTCTTCTGGAATCAACGATCGATATGTACTCCGGCCTTCGGGAGTTTTCAACCTAATGCAACCTGTCACATATTTCCCCACTAGAGTGTCCAGTCTTCGAGCTACACGATCTGTCGCCACGTGGAGAAATACTAGAAGCAGAGACATGGCCCAATCGGGTGGGTGACACGTGTCACGTTCTAACCGACATTTCAATACTCCATATGCTCAAAATTTACTGACACGTGGCACACATCCCATGTGTCCACATCATCCCAGGTGACGTCTGCAAGCCATGTCACTTCAAAAATTCCAGGATCGACATCACCTCTAGGTGACGTCATCATGCCCCATCACTTTGGCTCTTCGGGCTTCGGGACTTCAGGAGTTTCCATACTAGCACACTTCCAATTATCCCAAACTCCAAATTCCTGAATTGGCCAATCTGTCACCATGTGTCTCCCTTATCATATGGCCCATATTAACCTTGGACTTCAAGACTTCGGAAGTTACCACTGCAAGGATCAATAGCTACAATTCCTTCGGGCCTTCGAAATTCAAAAGACTCAAACCTCAACTTTTTCTGAAATGTTTTTATCCGAAGCTTGCGATCTACTGACGTGTGTCTCCCATGGATTAACAGCTATGATTTCTTCGGGTCTTTGGATTTCAAAAATCTCAAATTTCAACCTTCACTCCCCCCTGAAGTGCATGAATTTATGTCGCGTATCTTCCTGGATCGGACGGCTAAGATTCACTTCAGCTCTCCAGGCTTGGTAAATCTCAATTCTCAACTTCTCCTTGCTCGCTCTTTCTCAGAGTGCTTTGACCAGGAGCACACGATCGATTGACACGTGTCCTCCTATGGATCAATGGTTGAGGCTTACTTTGGGCATCCACCCAAAGTCCATGGATTTGTACCATGTCTCTTCTAGATCAGATGGCCCAGATTTACCTCGGTTGATCTGATGCTTGAGATTTACTCTGGACGATCTGTCGAATGAGATCTATTTCAGATGATCAGATGATTGAGATTTACTTCGGCTCTCTGGCTCTCGGGGCTTCAGGAGTTTCAAATCTCAACTGAAAACCTCTCGAACAAATTTCTCTAGAGTTATTGATCTGCTAACACATACATCTTAGTGATCGACGGTCAGGATCTACTTCGACTATTTCACCTCCTCCTCGTCCACAAACTTGCGGAGTTGTGGATATCGTACCACCTGTCTCTCCTTGATGATGGACGGCCCCAAAATACTTCGACTATACAGAGTTTCAATGTTTGAGCCCTAACATGTCACATCACTTACTGCCTTTCAATTTGTTGGGGCACGCATTAGCGGTTTGGAGTAACCCGCTTTTCAGCCCGCAATTCTCCTGATGCTGACACGTAACCCCTTGGTGAAACTATGGTTTGGATTGAGGGACCACCTTGGGAAATTATCTCCCATGCAACTTGGTTCCCCGCAATGCCCCATTTCTGTTTATCTCACTCTCCAATGGGATATGACAGTTTTGACCTTAGCCCTTGCTTCCTTTTCATCGGACGACCTTTTTTCACCTGTCCTCTGATCCAACGATCCTGGATCTCTCCTGATCTTATAGTGTCGATCTCTCTCGAATTCTAAGGGGGATGGTCATGACCCTTCGAACCCCTTACAACAGATCTCTGACATTCTAAGTCCTATGTAGATTCTACAATTCCATTCCTCCTGAACTTTTCAACTTCAAGGTCATAAATCGATCTCAACCATGAGACTCTGACCAACACACTTGGCCCATATCGGCCCGGTGTTTCAACCAGAATATTTGGTACCATTCTGTAACATACTCGACCACCCACAGGTAGGGCTACATTACCTTAAACAGGTTGAAACACACACAACCACCCACAGGGTAGGCATGCTACAGTCCCAAGACTCAATTCTCTTATCTCTAATTCAAAAACAAATAACTTCTCAACAATGTTAGAAGCATGCACACCACATGCATAACACAAGATCCATGTCACAGCATAAAATAGATAAACAATGTTCCATGCACAACAAATAACCAGTAGATAGGCACATTAGAATACATATCTCAGAGATAATTAAATACACAGTGGAATACATTAAACAGAAAACACAAAGAGCACTTATATTTGCAAGTAAATGTTCACAAACTGGTTGCAGCCCAAGGACGTTCCTCCCAACCATAGACATTGTTGTTCATTTACTCTCAACAGCAGGTCACCCCCAAGCTAGGGCTATGAATCCACAAGGACAGGTCATAGGCCAAGTCTAAATACATAGTAGTTGGCTAAGTAGCTCTCAGGTTTCCCAACCTCACAGCAATCCTAATTTCCAGCTCTCTTTCCCCCTCAGCCTACACAACCCCAAGAAATGAACACCTTTCTTTGCCATGCTATCCTTGAGGTTGTTCCATTTCTCTCCAGGGCTCTAGTGCTACTGGTCAGGAAATCTCCCTGCTGGAAACTCCAAGGAATCTCAGTTGTGGACAGTTCCATCTGAACTGCCATCAAGTTCATGAACATAGGCATCCATTCCCTCCTGGAATGATCAGTAAATCATTACAGCCATTCAATGATGGCTCTCCTCTTCTTGCCATTTGTTTCCATTATTAGCCCAAGAGCACATGAACTAGTAGTAGTGAGTGAAGAGGAAGAAGAGCAATATATCAAGGGGAAGAAGACGAACCAGGGGTAGAACGATCCCCTAACTTCACCCCCCTCACATAGTCATTCATATACATGCTCAGACCAAGAGCATATGAATGCAGCAAGAGTGAGACTCCCAAAAATGAAGAGTGGAAAAGGTATAGCAAAGAAAGAATAAGAACAAGTGAACCAGTGAGGAGAGGACGAACCAAGGGAAGAATGACCCTAAAACATCCCCCAATGGATGTTTAAATAATTACATGAAGACAAGAGCCACATGGCCTCCCTCCTAAAAAGCTCATGTAACCCCCTCTTCTCCATAAAATCAATTATGGGTAAATAAAATAATAATAACAATAATTATCCCCTCAAGCCCCCTCTCTCATGGAATCATACCCCCCTATCTCTTTTTTCCTTGTCGGTCTTGCAGCCAGCGGTGTATTTTATTAATGTATAGTAAGTGTTACCTTTCCTAGGCACTCTGGCCCCTTTTCAACTTTACCAACTCACCAGCCTAAGTCATATTTACATAATACATTATAGTTTATAAGGTTTAGAACCGGGATGTTATAGGTAAGTATGGTCAGGAATTGTATGACAAACCCTCAAGGATCCCTCAGTCACAAACCTTCCCCAAAGTTTGTCTACTTAGTAGGAATTCTATGACACTCACCAAGGTGAAACGGGGTCAAAAGCATAATGTCCAAGCAGGCATTCTATAATCAAAAGAAGCTTAAATACAACATGTTTAAATGCCTCAAATATTAGGGTGATTACCTGCCACAATACCTAACTTGTATCATATGGCGAAAGACCCATCTTCTTTCCAAAATCTAGCTGGTGTGGTGTATGTGCTAACAATGGATCAAAAAGTGGTGATAGATTAGGCTTTTGTATGTGCAAGTGGACACTGCTAGTCATGTGGTCTCTCGACACTCCATATCTGCAACCTGAGGGCATCGAGACATCATCTCCTTAGTTATCCCACAAAATGGGGATAACATTTATCTCAATCAAGTGAACCTGTTAAGAACCAAATACCTGAATACAAAAGAACCACAATAGATATAGAAGAACAATATGCAAAACCACCACTTTATTATAGAAACCCTTGAGGTAGGGCAACACCATACAATGGATCATATTATGGAAGGGATACTCTCCTGTTCACTTGCCTCTTCGAGGGGGCTTCCTCCTAATGAGCTACCGCTCCACATACAATACTTCTCTTCATATCCCATTACATTGTTTGAACCCCTTTATATAGTGCTACCATCACCTAAGAACATTATAGAGGAGGAATCTTCTAGAAGTAGAACCTTATAAGAAGTCATCTTACATTTATTATATCTAACTACCCATTCATTATGTCTAACTACCATAGTGAGCCTTATTTAATAATATAGTGGACCTAGTCCACCTTACATTGAATGATCAGGGGATCAAATTTTGCTCAAAAATTCAAAGTGCTTGGAATCGCTTCAAATCAAACGAGAGTGTAGGCCTCGTCATTTTGAACCCAACGCAACTCGTTTGGGTTCAAACGGACATTGGGAGCGAGAGATATCGTGTTCTGTTCAAATTTACAAACATGCAAAAAAGGGTTGCTGACTGTACAGTCTGTACAGACGCTAACGTGGCAGGCCATACGACATGTGGCAAGTCGTACGACACATGGAAGGTTGGTATTCAGACAGTTGGCAGGTGACTTGGCATGTTTGGCAGCGAATGGAACGACGACACATGGCCCAGTTAATGGCTGCCACGTATCATCCATTATTTTGTTTAAAATTTATGTCGTTGGCCGGAGTCAACCCCGCGACCTCCGAGCAGGGGAAACGACTTGGCAAAGAGCCACCAACCGGCGTGCCACCATTTTTTACTTATTATATATATGGCACGGAATATATATAAGTTTGAATGTGTGGGTTCTTTGGGCCGTGACCGGGCCGGGGCTTAGCCCCAGCCCTTGGTCGCGCATTATATAACATATGACGACCCACAGCTATAGTGTATGGGCACGCGCAGTTAATGTTTGTTCCAATGGTTATTTCAATGACCTCCATTTGTCCTTTGACCATTGGCTTATGAAACGGGAGCCCATGTTTATGCTAGCACGTGGTCGCATGGGTCAATATGACCTGGCCCTTGACGGTTAGGGGCTAGGTGTGCCCATAATTCTCCTACAGTTTGCACGGTTCACGCGGTTGCGTCTGGTGCTAGGTTTTTACACTTAAATATGCATGTGGGCTAGGTTGAGCCATGAGAGGTGCATTTTGTAGATGCAGAGACAACAAGCTTGAAGGGGAGACTTCCAAGAAGCCTATCTTCTTCAATTTTTGGCCAAACGAAGTGGCGAAAAAAGCCCAACTAGGGGGTTTTGGACATTCAGAAGCCATTGGAGCAGTCTATTTGGAATTTTGAGCATTGTAAAGCACATTTTTGAGCACTTTGAGAAAATAATACAAATGATCCATTGGAAGCTAGACCATGAGATGTAACCCAAGAGAGGGGTGAACTCCTTTATCATTTGTTGTGTTATGTGTTTTCTATTCGTTGATTATGCTGCTATTTATATGCATCTTGAATGAGTAAATCCTATTAAAAGTTGTGTTGCAAAGATGATCCATTTGCATTTTTAACACATAAAATTTTACTTGCAAATATTTTCAAGAATACAAGTCTTCTTCATTTTTTAGACCAAGTTGGTATCAGAGCACTGGTTTTTGAAGACTTGATTGTTTGCAAGTGTTTTGTTTTCTGATGCTCACAAGGTTGAAACTCACAAAAGGATAAGGTCAACTTGTAGAGCCAAGTTCTCATCCTTCAAGGAGGAAGCATATACCATCACCGCAAGTTTCAAGGAGGAATTCACCAAGTATGGCTCATGAAGAGAGTCATGAACATGTTTATGCAGAAGATGAAGATCTCAGAAAGGCTGTCATGGAAATGAGAGATGATGATGATGAAGATCTTGATAGAAAGGAATACAAGGTTTCAAGGTGAAGGCTCCAACCCTTCAAATCATAAGGGAGATGGTGGTGATAAAACTCCAAATGGAAATGGAGGGAATGGTGCTTCTCCACCACCCTC
>SNQJ01S0022217.1:108917-123809 GCA_010110895.2 Picea sitchensis | reverse complement strand
GGGGATTCCAGACCCCCCCTTGCCATTCTGCCTTTAATGGGGGGGGGTCTGGAATAGTGTGGCGTGTGAAGTGGGGCCCCCTCCTGTCCTATCGACTATCATGTCGCACTTTCCCCTCTGCCACCTGCACTCCACTTAACCGTGCGACGGGGCCTGTTTTAATCGGCTGTTCTCTAGCCCTGTCGGGCTTCGGCGGTTGCAAAGCCGAACGGTTTGACATTACCGTAGCGCCGAGACGCGAAATTAAAAAGACACTACGTTTATTTGAACTTTGATCGTGACCCGCGATCACCTGGGAATGGAGAGAGAAAGAAGGAGCTAGATTACGCTGATCCTCCATGGATATTTAGGGGTTCTGATTCGGCAGAGGACCAGAAAAATCCGATTTAGGTAGTGGGTATCTGACAGAGAGACATGGTTGAAGAAAAGAAGGTGGAAACTTTGAAGAATGTTGTAGATTCATTAACAAAATATGTGAGCATAGAGAATTTCTCTTGGTGTAGAGGATCTATGGGCGTTGTTGCTCTGGATTTTTGACTATCTAACCATATAACCCCCTGTATGCAAAGAAAACATCAAGTGGGAGAATGTTGGGTATGTTATATTCTTTGCACAACCAAAATCAATGTCTGTATTGAACTGGTTGCATGGGGGGCACATCCCCCCTATCTGGGGTTCAGGGGCGTTATCCTCGAATTATTTTTTTGGCGTTTTTTGTGTCCGTTTTTAGCGGTTTTTCAGAACATAATTTTCACTGGTGGTTTTCTAATTCTGGTTAAGGAATTGGGGTTGTTGACTAATATGGGTCAATGGATTACGGGTTTTGGATGTCGCGGGATCCTATATGTATTGTATTGTAAATAATGAATATGATGATGAATAAAAATATTAGAGGTGCGACTCTAAGTAGGTTGTTGGTTTTCCCGATTTGGGTTTCTAGGGTAAAATCTCTGTGTAATGTGTGTGAGCCATTGTATCTTTTTTTATTTTACTAAGAATCTATTTGCAGTAATTTATTGTACAAAGTTAAAATCTATAGAGAGGAGTTCTTTCAGACAATGATAATAACAACACATATGGAGAAATACAAGTGCACACACATAATAAGAAAAAAATGGGAGGATTGTTTCTTCATGGTTTATGTAAGTTTTCAATAACCTATGATCTCTGTTTTATTAGTCCCTACCTACGACGAGGGACTTTAGCTTTCTCACAATGATCAACTATTGTTGACTGCCTATTAAGTGGTGCTTTTTGTGACATTTCTTGGTGCATTTTGTAGAAACAATCTCATCTTATGCACTGTAATTCGTATTTCCTAGCAAATTTCTTATTATCATGAATTACTTTTTAAAATAAATTTATTTTTGTATTTATTAAATATTATACATCGAATTTTTGATTGGTTGCTAGCTCGCTGATATGACATAATTGGCCTAGCGTATGGTATTTGTTTTTCGGAATTGTCAGGATTAAAAAAGGAATTAACAAAACCAAAATTCTGAATGACTCACTCCGACACTTGCTGCAGTCGAGGTTGCAGTCGATGGCCTCACCTTGCTGCAGTCGATGGCATGTCACTGGAAGGAAAGGCAGTCCACTTGGCAGGCTGCATCCTCCACATGTGCAACAAATTGCTAATAGACGTTCTCTGATAATACAAAACTGTGTTCACGATGATCATGAAGAAGATTGTACAAGCTAAACTATAATCATGAAGAAGACTATACAAGCTCTGAGCAACTTCATCCACCATGCCCATTTCTACTAATAACACAGAGGCACGACACTTAGCTACACACGAACATGACGATCTCCTTGCAAGTACTCAATAGTTTGCGGAACAAATTGTACTGCTTGATGAAATTAATAACATGTTAAATTTAGCCTGGAATCATCTGCATAAAAAATAACATCGAGTTCACAAATTTCTCCTGCTTTAGGATGATAAAGAGCAATATATAATTTTTTTTAACATACCAGGAATGGTTTACATCCCTTGCTGGTGGTTGAGGCACTCGATTCTTTCTCAACCCTTTCAATCGTTGGTGTTAGTTCAAATCAACTATGGATCAAGAAGGGCACAACTTAGGGAGTCAAATCAAATGGTAGCACACATGTCACGATTTAGCTCGGGCGTTGGATGCAGATCGAGAATAATTTCTGCAAATAGAGAGAGAAGATGAACCCTATGACATAGCATCATCTTCATAGATTATTTTGGTATCTAATTAATAATAATGAAGGAGAGGCAACCTAAGAAATAACCATGGTACGCCAAAAAATTTCCTGCAAGCCTTTTACAAATTTATTACCGAGCTCTTAGATATCGAAAAACCAACACTTTGTTTACTTGCATATGCATCAAAATTAAAAACATATGCTTATCTCCAGGTATAAACTAAGTATCTATATATTTTATTAACAATTTAATAATATAAACAGTTCAAATATTATTTTCCATCTAAAGTGTTCTTTGCATCAGTGAAAGATAGGCATCGAATGAAATACCATATATACATTTAAGGTGTTCGATGGATCTCCCAACGGAGTAGATAATTGATAAATTCACTCACAGTGTAACTCTTTTTTTTTATAGCGAGTCTAGGCTATTCGTGCCATTAGCCTTATTCTTGTACTTGAAGGGGAGGCTATTGGTTTAAACTTAAAAGGAAAGAAACCCACTTCCCACATGGGTTTACTCCAAAAAAGTTTCAAAAGGAACAAAATTACGTGAATCTTACCTTCTAGGTCTTTTCGTGATGCATGCCTTCCATTGCCCTTGGAAAACATGGGAAGAGACATGATAGGTTCACACTCACAACTCTCACATCCATAATGATGACCCATTTCAAGGTTGTTATAGTACATAAACTTAGTCCCTTTCTTCATCATACAAAATCATAGGAAATCCTATTGATACCCATAAAATTTGATTTACAGGTCCATAATAATTGTAGAGATTTAATAATAATAAGTGGGTACCTATCATGATAAATCGCTCACCCCTTTTTGCACAACACCTAGCCCGCTAAAACGATTCTCTCATATGTGCACAATAGAACAACTCACTTGCACAAAATCAAACCATGGGACTCTCTATATGGATATCACCTTCTTCGGCCAAATATTCCAACCTCTTCCAACCTTTTCTTTCACAATTCTGCAACACATACACACATGGATTCAATAGTCGCGACAAATTCATCGTCACTTTAGTGTACCCGTCGAACGAAATCCCCACTACTACCTCCAAATATGTCTGGGTTCAACACCGATTTTTCTCCTCTTGCTGAGATAACACTGTCTTTTCAAAATCTTCCAATTTTTCCGCCAACCCAATATAATATTCTTCCACAGGCGCCCTAACGACTTCAAATATTTTTAGATTTCCATTAAGAACATGTTTCACCACGCTTTGCATGACTTTGAAGCTTTGCATGACTTCTGATGGTTTTCAAATATATTCCAACATGCTTTGCACAGTCTTATCCATGAGCTCCTCAATGAGAAACACCTATGTGAGTGTCATTAGATTGTAATGAGGAGTTAAAGATGCAGATCACAAAAGATGTGTGGAGACTAGTGGCGAATACAGAGATGGAACTGTAAAAAATGAAGAGAAACCACGACAACCCAAGCTCATAGAGAACATGAGCTTTGCATGACTTTTGATGGTTTTCGAATATATTCCAACTCGCTTTGCAAAATCTTATCTATGAGATCCTCAGTGAGAAACACCTATGTGAGTGTCATTGGATTGTATTGAGGATTTAAAGATGCATATCACAGAGGATGTGTGGATACTAGTGGCAAATAGAGTGTTGGAACTGTAAAAAATGAAGAGAAACCACGACAACCCAAGCTCATAGAGAAAATGACGAAGCTGTGTTAATTTTTTTATCACAAACAAGGTAAGCTACATCTGAAGGAAAATTTACAAAAGACAAGAAATAACAAGGTATGTGGGTACAAAGTTCCTTCAATGACATAGTCTCGATCGCGGGGTTTCGTTGTGGGAGGTTTATCAGAGTGATTTCGATCCCACGACGTTGCATGTCTGCTTTGTTTCTTCAAACAGACATACCTGATACGTTTTCTGCCAAATGGAGTTTCTAAATAGTTTGGGCTGCATGCAATTATTAACTCGTTCCACTTTTAAATCAAATCAAAAAATGTATCTCAAAAGAAGGCAATTTGCTCATCGAAATAGTCAAATCGATCATTTCGATAATTTGAAAGTCAGACGTAATAATTAGCTAGGATTTTGGGAAAACACTGTTAATAAAGCAAACTATTTCAATAATTTGAATGTCTATGTACGTGAGCATGAACACAAACACAATACTATCAATACGAAAGCCCTATGTGGTTATCAAAACTACAAGATAAAAACTTGCTTCTTTAACAAACATATTCTATTCAAATTTTGATGCCTAGATTAAATGTCAATTTAATAATTACTCTATGAGCCTACTTATTTCGGCCTCGAAACACTTAGAGTGTGCAAATTCAATGAGTTTGACCAAATTTTTGGAATAGGTAGGGAATTGAGCAGTTTCACGAGTTTGTGAGTTTGCTCTCTCTCTATATATTTTAAGAAGTTTTTTATTTGTTGAGTTTACATGAATATGATTCATACTTTTGCCTTTTAGCTTTGGAAAGTTAATTCTAAGTTAATATGTGTTATGTGTTGTTTAGCTAATCCAATACCTCTTTTATTCATGAAAATAATATTGTGCATAATTGTAAAAAGAAATAATTATTTATTAAAAGCATATATAAGTGTAATAATATAAATTAATGCTATTTTTTCAATTTGCTTGACAATTTGCATAGGATCATCTCTTATCCTTGGTTAAAAATGGAAAAAAATAACAATATTTGCAGCACATGATTGTATTTTTGCTATTTCCATTAACAACTTATTCCTTATAGATTATCAAAGATGATTTTCTATATTAAATGTAAAACAAACTATATGTTGTCATTACATACTATATCTAGTTGCACGAATGACAACTTTATAATTATAATATTATTGAAATAGAAAATTTAAATATTTTATGATAATATGTTTCTCCTTCTTTTGTTCTAAAGTTTGTTATTTTCCGTTGAGTTATTGGAATTCATCGCACGAGTGGTTACTTTATCATGGAGAAGGTGGATATGTTTCTCTCTTGAGGTTTGAATTGGTTGCTTCTGTTGATCGGGTGGGTAGCCAATGGTGGAGAATCTCTCTTAAACATTGGAATGAAGGATCTAATTTATTTGATAGTTTGTCATTTCTTACTTTTTTGGATATTTTTTTTTATGGAAACCTCTAGCTATGAATGTAAATCGATTGTGTGTTCTGGTTATCAGATGGGAAAGTTGATTCCGCGTTTAAGCATTGTCATAATATTGAGAGCAACACATAATTAATTTCCACTTTCTATTTCATAATGTTGAGCCAAATACAATTACCAAAACAAAATTTAAATACATAATTTTTGCAGTAGCACCACTGCCTTTATCACAAAACAATGTTAAATGTTTGGAAATTATTGTTTCATTGCTCCCTTTCATTCTTGCACTTTTATTTGCTTATACCTATTTATCTATGGAATTTTGTATGTGTCTAGGTTTGTATCCTTACAAATATGAAACATTATATTTAAATTAAGTAAGGGGATTTCATGTTTAAACATGTCTATTAACAAGATTATTCATAATTACTTAAATATAATATTAAGTGCAATAATTTTCTTTCTATTATTTATAAAATATAAATAGTTTTTTTTTTTTATAATTTATAAAATACAAATAAAGATTTGCATAATATCCTATTCTATGCAAAAGCTTAAATATATCCAATCACAAATTAAAAATTCCTTATATTATTTAATTACATTTTTTCCCATACTCAGCTAAGTGAAGATTACTATACCAAATCCATAATCCTACTCAGATTCTTTGAACAATTCTAATGAAGATTCAATTCATTATTTCATATAAAAATATTATCATATAAACTTATGATCCTAAATCAAGTTTAGGAAGCTACAACAATAATCCTACTCAAGTTCCATACTTAACTAATCGAGGGAAGTATCATTTTATGATTTCATCCGACTAATTGTTTGTAGTTGTAACTTTCATCTTTAACGTGACATATACTCTTTTCAATACTCAGAAACTTGAATTTCAAATATCAACAATTAAACGTTATATTTTATGTGCAATATAGGGAAAGACAAATAACCTATAAATGAAGACATTGAACCATCAACTATGACCAACAATAAGTATGTAGTTGTATAACATTTATGATAATATATATCTATACATACATCGCCCATTGATGTATAATATGATTATTACTTAATATAGTTTTTTCTAAATATAACAATTAAAGACATATAACAATTAAAGACATCAAGACGAAAACGTGTCATCGTTAAGTTAATGGTCTCAAAGTTATTTAAAAACAAATAAAGACTTAGACCGGATTTTCAACTTATAAAATCAATTATTCCAATAAATTTTTTTTTAATTGTCTTTCTCAATTATGTGGGGAAGTATCTGGAGTGGGTTTCCAGCGCGAAATCTTCCACCGTGGAAAAAAAACTCCTCTTATAATAATGAGGGACTTCAATGGTGCCTAAATATACCATCCACAATCTCTTTGTATGCTTTTAACTTTCTAACTAAATCCGTTATTACGAGGCATTACATACGTATTTAATAGTATATACGTTCACATAAATGCTATCACCTTTATATTTACATATATATGTATATATATAAAAAAGTAACGTAGATATATTTTTGTTATTCGGAATAAGGCCATTATCTTACGCATTGTAAAACTTTAAGATGTTTATAAATTTTAAATTCTTGATCAAATAATTTACGATAGCCTCACTTGATTAAATCACAACATGGATTTAAGTGGCTTGATGTTGTCGATCTCAAGTCAATCGTGAGAAAAGAGAGGTTTTTGAAAGTCTCGACGGAATTGTAGCATTGGTGTTCTTTCATTAATGCAATATATTTATTAAAACTTGCTTTATGCTTTTATTTTCATCTCCATGATTATGAAGTCTTCATTTATTACAACGTAGTTAGGTAAGAAAATAAATTCACAGAACTATTGAAGCATATCCATGCTAGCATTTGTCAAACTCAGTTCTCGGTAAACTTTGTTTCACGTTCTACTTTAAAAGCTGCAAACTTTAATAATTAATATAACGTTCTTCGCTTCACAAAAACTTCACTTCACATTTTAGTCAATGAAATAGGGACTAGCTGCTTTGCAACTATTTCCCTTGTTTAAATTTTATATTTATTTAGCATGTTAAGATTTTATGACTGATAATCAACATTCAATTTCTTATTGTACATATGTTAGGAAAATGAGTTCCATTGTCGTCCTACTCCAAATGAGATTAAACATATAAATATGAAGGAGATTTGTAATACCTTTTTCAACCTCCTTATTTTATACATAGGGCATTTCTTTATAATATTTGTAATTGTGTCGAAAAGGTGGATCACCTAAATATGGAATGTATGTGTGTAATTTATCCTCCGTGTCAAGTCAACAATGTCATCACTATATATATATATAAATTTTAATGCAAGTTTAAGTTTTAGATCTCACTATTGAATATGTAAATAGAGAAAAATGCATGTGTGTAAGTGTGATAGTGATGTGCATGTTTTATAAATTGAAACCAAAACAAGGCAAGGGAAACCATAGAGGAGATACGAATTGACATGAGATGAAGGAGTTAGAGAAAATGTGTGGGGGTGGCATAACTTATTCCTAATGAATTAAACATATATGTAAGTCACCACCCAAGTTGTCCATGCAAATCATATACAAAATGTAATGTTTGGCATTGCAAGCTTGTTCTTTCTTTTGCTATGATTTTCATACTTACACATTAGATGAAACCTAAGAGAGACCATTGTACTCCCTTTATCGTGAATGCATTCCTTTCATGTTGTTTGACTATTTTTGTGAAGATGTAAGACACAGAGTAGATATTATGTGAATAGTTGTCGACACAAGGTTGTTGTGAGCATTATTCCCAACTAAAAGAGGGCGAATTATAATCTATGTATCCATTGAATATTATTTCTGCTTGCTTGCAGTTAAGGAGGGATAGATAAAGGGAGAATGTTGGTAAAATAATTGGTGTTTACAATGTACCATTCTAGCAAGTAGATTGGCAAATTATGGGCCTTTCACTTGTGAGAAGTATGGAAAGGAAACCTTCTTCCAACACATAGGATAACAAATTTCTAATTGGTTTCCACAATACTACTTATATGTTTGCTTGAACTATTATTTTCTCCCATGCCAACAAGTATATCGATAGGTCATTACAATATTATTGCTATTAAAATTTGAGATCATGCTTGTATGTGTCACTCCACGACAAGTGTCATTTCACAACCTCAACTCATAGATAAAAATCATGTAGGATTGCTTATGGTTTGCAGGAAAATCATTCCCCAATAACCGCTCCATTCATTGTAGATTTTATTCAAATAATACTCCTATGTATATTGCTTACTTTTATTTGTACATTTTTTATATAAAATATATTCTATTTGAAAATTTTCACAATATGTTTGTAAACATTGCTAAGTTCATTTTGTTGAACTTATGGATTGAAATTTTACATCGAATTGTGATGGGAATTTATTACATAAGATGTGATTGTTGTAGATTAGGTCATCTATAAATTCTATGCAATGTACCTAAGGAGGATAATATAGAGTACCTAGGGAGGTAATTCAGGGGATAATGAATGCAATATAGCCATAATAATATAATAGGCCCACTATGTAATTAAAATAAAAGAATATAATAATAAGGGGTAGTTGGCGTAAGATCCCCATGGATACTCATGAGAAAGTATAAATACATGAGTATCATTGTATTGGACGTATGTTGAATTGTATTGTCTTGTAGCAAGCATGGCTTGTGAAGTGATTCCTTCCATAAGGTGTATTTTATGGTGTTACCCTACTTTAAGGGTTCTTCTCTCTATATTCTTGGTGTTGTTCATGGTGATTGCTTTGGTATCTTTGGTGTTTAGGGTTTATTTTTGAAGTTTTATGGTGGATTCTCTCTTATATCTTTGAAGTTTTACTACATTCTACCATGAACTATTCTACTGTTTATTTGTTGAACTTTGATAAAATAACTACATGCTTACCACACACTATAACTATTCATGTAGAATTTTGTTTACTTCAACTAGTAAATTATTTCTACATATGAAATATACTCTTGGGACGACATTCCAAGTATTATGTGCCTCATCTCCTTGATAGAGTTATAGAGGGGGTTGGGTATGCAACATCATGGCATTAGGGTCAAGGTTATAGAGTTGTGACTTATATGAGTAAAAAATCAGATCTTCAATTTCAATAATGAGTCTTTTGGGGTTTAATTAGTAAGATCCATGTTGATATTACAAGAAGCAAGTCTTAGATTCAAGTTCCTAGTACAATTCTATGTATAAGGGTCTTGGTCTCAAATCCAATAGAGTACACATATGAAATTATAAAAAAGGTTAAGTGAGGAGTCTACTTCTATAAAGGAGGTAGAGTTTAGAGTATGTAATTTAGTCATTCAAAGCAAAGTGTTGATGTCTCCCCACTTATTTCATTTAACCAAATAATGGGCTAAACCAATTACTCGCCATAATTCTTGACAACCTTGATCTCATTGTCAAAAAATTTGTTGTAGCAATTTGAATTTCAGCTTTAACTATACTGCCTCCTCAACATATTTGGGGATGGCAATGCCACAAAGGAGAGAACATGTCTAGTTAGTCAAAAGGAGTAGGATGTTATCTCTCTCCCTCTATGTGACTACCATAACCATACCTCTTTTTACAGATTATATGCAGGTTGATAGATAAAATAAACTCGGTAGAATAGAATACCATTCAACTATTAAATTGTTAATGTAATATGAGCTTTTGTAAAAAGATAAATGATGATTTTATAATAATGCCTAAGTGTTCTATTATTTTATTGGTGCATCGATGCTTTAATTTTGTATTGGTGTATAGAGTTACCATCGATGCAACACAACACTCCTGAGTGCCAACAATAAATCCAACACATCGCATAAGTTTTGACAAGAAAACAAAAAATATCGTAGATAAAATGCAAACGATTGAATTAAAAGATATTAAAAACATAAATAAAGGTTATTTGGTGTATTACTTGCTCATGAAGTTCCATGACATGATTGTATGAAGAAAAACATAATTAAGGTTTATGAATAGGAAATTTAAAATCCTCATTGCATTGATAAAAGAATAAAGATGGTCGATGCACAAGAAGTTACTTTTAGGGAAACTTGTAAGTATGGAAAATGCATAACAAATCATTAGTAGGGAAACAAGGAGGACTCGATGGATTGTTGGAAATATTATTGTCATTGATGTCAAAGATAGGTGGAGACTACAAATGTCCAAGATAAATATTGCAAGACGAAGATTGTTGGAAAAACTGTTTTTGGATTTTTGATGCTAAGTTTGGATACAGTATCTTTGAAGGAATGTTTACTTTGAAGACTTAGATCAAATGGGAGCATAGGATATATGGTTGAAAAACTTATTTTGAGACCTTTCCAATGGTATATGGTACTCCCTCTAGCTCCATAGGAATGAGGACATACAAAATATTCTATCAGGTCAACCCAACTAGGAAGTACAGGTTGACCCAACCAATTTTACAAGTCGGTCCCATAAGTGAACGCAAAAACACTATAAATATAGGATAGATGTGCATATTTGAATAGCATCCAAGGAAGAAGAGAAAGCACAAGTTTGTAGAAGAGATCAAAGTTGCACAAGAGGAGTTGGGGATTATTCTCGGGATTTAAAGGTGAGAAAGATGAGTTTTCTTGGAGTTTTAAGGGTGCGCTATGAAGGACTAAGGTCTATGATGCTACAAAGTGCATTGTTTTGAGGTTGTGTTGCTACAATCTAGAATTATATTCTAGGAATGATGCTATGAGGTTCCCTAGGGCATGAAAGTGAAATATGACTAGTGTTTGAAGCTATGTTTGAAGTATGAAACATGCAGATGAAGTTAGAAGTATTATGTGTATGAAGATCTTAGATTGGTAGCTATACAGGTCTTACTAAGTTGGTTCTCAGTTGAGGAGATTGGTGTCTCCACTAGGTTGATTCCTACACAATATCTTGTTGAGTTGGTGCTCAGATGAAGAGATCAATGTCTCTAGTAGGTTGCTGCCTACATAATATCTTGTTGAGTTGGTTCTCAATTGAAGAGATTGGTGTCTCTAGTAGTTTGGTGCCAACAAGATATGTAATAGTAGGTTGATGCTTACAAACATTTATAAAGAAAAGTTTTTGTGGTTTTCTCCCACAAGGGTTTCCAAATTAAACTTTGTGTAATGTGACCTGAGTTTACATGCATTTACTATTTTAAACTTAATGAATGATTGATGAATGCTCATTTAAAGTAAAAAAAATCTTATACGGATTCACCCCCCCATCTCAGTATAAGCATAAGTACAACAATTGGTATTAGAGCAAGTTCCTCCGGGAACGGTCTAACCGCTATAAGGTATGCTAGAAATTTTATGGATAAAAACTATGTAGGAGGTTTTGAAACATCCAACGTTTCTAGTGGACACTCCACCCATCATTAGGGACAAATGCAATTAATATGTTGGAAAAGAGTGTTGATGTTTGTATTTATAGAAGCATATTGGTAAGTAATCGTTGAAGAGAGGGAAGATGATGGTGTATAGGTATGAATAAAGAATTGGGAATAACCATTGACAATGGGTGATAAAGTATTAAAGAGCATTTAAATAAGATGATGAGATATATTCAAAATGATATTAATGAGATTTTTAAATAAAATTTAATGAAGTAATAAAAGCATTCATTGAGATTTACGTGAAAAAATATATTAATGAGAATAATAAAGTTTTATAATAGGATAGAAGAATAGTTAGATGCGAAAATATTTTAATGAGAATAATGAAGTTTTATAATAGGACAAAGGATAATAATATTGGGATTTCTTTATTAAAGAGATATTTAATATATTGAACAAGTGCCACAAGTGGCTATGCCCCTGCTGATTTGTGCATGAAATATATATAACATAACAACAAATTGTAGATACAAAAATAACTAAACCCTAACTTCTATACCTAAATTAGAGGGAGAACACCTAGATGTTGATTACTATTCAAAATAATTTCACTAAAAAGTACAAATTCAGTTGTAACAACATAGGTTCTTAGTATATTATATTCGCCAAGTTAACATAATGTTGAAAGGGACAAAATTGGAGCTTTCCAAGTTATTAAACAAAAGTGCAAGCCATCAAGATAAGCTTATATTGGTTTATCAGATTCCAGTTGTGAGGATACCTGTCAACCCTACTCTACATCTTCAATCGTGTATGACAATTGTTATTGCGGAGACCAGGAAACCACTGCATGTATTCCAATTGTTACTATGGAGACCAGAAGATCACTGCATGTAGCCTATCGTTACAAAGAGGTCAAATGAACTATGGAGGGGTGAGCGCTGGCTGCTGGCTTTCTCGAGGTGTTAGGGTTTAAGCTATTATTAGGTTTCTTTTCAATTCACTAGATAACCATAACATATATAGGATCACTAAGAAATACACAATCACACGAGACACATCATTTATCCCGGGAAAACCTCATGGGGGAGAAAACCTAGCAAAAACTTCCTTAATATAGATAACCAATAGAATGCCAAGAGATAACTCAAACAATACAGAAAGTCCTCTCCCAAGAATGCGCCTCTCTCTCTCTTCCTTCGTCTCCAACTACAACTCCGAACTTGCACTCTGATGAATAAGTGAGTGAGTGAACAAATGAGGCACCAACCTCTCTTATTTATACAATTTGGCAGGCGTTGAACTGAGGTGTATTTTCACTGGCAAGGCCGACTTCTCAATCTGGGTGGTTATAACCACTTTAATATATTATGGGCCGACTTCTCATTTAGCCTATTACAATTAGGGTTTTACCAATCCGCAAAAGGGGATTTGGTCATTTACAATACCTGACATGCTCAATCCACAAAAGGGGATTGATATAATGAATAATACATCAATAATAAATAGAATACTCTTTGCAGTTACAATAATTCAACACTCCCCCTTAACAAGAAGGGTATTCTACAACAACATCAGGCTAGAGAGAGGACAACATCATCAACAACATCTTGGAACACTGACTGGCGTATCTATAAATCATCGAAAGTTTTTCTCATCATCAAAATCATCATTTTCAACAGAGAGGTGGAATGGTACCATCATCTGCATCAACATGGATTAGTATAAAACTAATACATCATCATCACATCATGAGGCTGGTCACATCATCACAACATGAGGTTGGTACATCATCACAACATGAGGCTGGTACATCATCACAACATGAGTCCGACACATCATCACAACATGAGGCTGACACATCATCACAACACAAGATTGACACATAATCATAGCACGAGGCTGGCACATCATCACATCAATTAAGCTGGCACATCATCACAACAATTAAGCTGGCACATCATCCCAACAGTGAAGTTGGAACATCATCAACATGAAGCTGGCATCACAACACTAGGATGGTAACACAACACTACTCCCCCTTTCAAGGGAGGTCCTTTTGGACTATACCAATCTTATCTCGAAAGTGCTCAAACTTTACATGAGATAGAGGCTTGGTCAACACATCAACAACCTGTTCATCCATGCTAACATATTGGAGCTTTATGGCTCCTTTCTGCACCATGTCACGAATGTAGTGATATTGGATCTCTATGTGCTTTGACTTGTCATGAAATACATGATTCTCTATCATCTTTATGCAGCTCTGGTTATCACATAGGATCATGGTTGCAGCTGGCAGAACATGCAACAATGTATTCTGCTTCCGCTGTGCTGAGAGCAATGCTTGATTGCTTCCTACTTTTCCATGAGATCATGGCTGACCCTAGACTGAAACAACATCCTGAAGTTCTTGTCCTGTCAAAGACACTTTCAGCCCAATCTGAATCAATATAACCACTCCGTCTGAAGTCATGGTCTCCATCATAACTGAGACCATAATCTAATGTACCCTTAAGGTACCTCATCACATGTTTTGCATCAACTAGGTGAACATGTCTAGGTTATACCAGAAACTGACTCAAAGTGTTCACAACAAAACATATGTCTGGTCTAGTGTTCGTCAGATACATCAACGATCCAATGATCTGTCTATACAACGTAGCATCAATTAATTCTGATGAAGTGTCGATCAATAGTTTCAACTTTGTTTCCATGGGTGTATTCACGGACTTTCACTCCAACATATCAAATCTCTTCAATATTTCAATTGCATACTTCCCTTGGTTAAGGAAGATCCTCTCTGGACTCTGCCATACCTCAAGACCTAAGAAATAATGCATTAGGCCAAGGTCTTTCATCTCAAATTCTGCAGCGAGCTTATTTTTACATTTAGTGATGAGATTTTCTTCTTCAGTCAAGAATAAGTCATCCACATACAACAACAATACAACCGAATCATCATTCATAACCTTGAAGTAAAGGTTAGAATCTGCTTTACTCTTGGTAAAGCCCAAACTCGTCAGAAAACTGTCTATCCTTCCATACCAAACTCTAGGATCTTGCTTCAATCCATACAGAGCCTTCTTCAACTTGCAGACACGAGTCTTCCTGTCTCCAACTTCAAATCCTTGAGGTTGTTCTATATACACTTCTTCTTCAATGACCCCATTTAGGAAAGTTGTCTTTATGTCCATTTGGTGTAACTTCCACTTTATCTTAGCTACAAGGGCTATGATGGTT
>SNQJ01S0022217.1:96875-108243 GCA_010110895.2 Picea sitchensis | reverse complement strand
CAACAAGAAATTTTCATGTATGATTCAATGAATTTCTAATTGAAGAGGGGAATAGAAGCAATAAATTACTTGCCAAACCATGCACAAAAGAGAAAAGGGGGTGCAAAATTGTGGATGATAATTTGTAGGGGGATCTAGTCATTGCCTCTACTACTATTAGAACAAAAAATATATTTTCAAAGAGTTACTTAGGAATCAAGTTGAGGGTGGATCGCTTGGGAAATTACATATTGCATGATGAATCTAGATAACATTTCTTTAAGAGAGAGAAAGGTCTAATCATTGAGGGAAAAAAAAGGAATATACACTATGTTTGGAAGGTATTTTTAAATAATCCCAAAGAATCAATAATTGTCAAGTTATAAATGGATTGTGGAGATACATGTAAAAAAAAAGTTGTATGCAATGCCATGAGAGTACATCTAAATAAGACATAAACGAGGAATAAAAAAGACCAAGTGAGAGGAGATGAGATAATTTGTTGCCACAAGTAAGAAGTGTATGTAGGAAATGAAATTGGGAGAGTGTTGGGTATGTGTTATATTCTTTGCATGACCAAACCTACTGCCTATGTTGCACCATACACAAAAGGGGGTCACAGGGGGGCATGAGTTCAGGGGTAGAGCCCCCAATTTTTTTTTTGACATTTTTTCGTTCATTTTTAGTGGATTTTAACACATGGTTTTTGTTGATGGTTTTAAAATTCTAGTTAAGGAATTATGGTTGTTGACTAATCCGGGTCAATGTATTAGGCGTTTTGGATGCTACGAGATCATATATATATATATTGTGTTGTAAAGAATGAAGATGATTATGAATAAAAATATTAGAAGTGCATCTCTAAACAAGTTGTTGATTTTCTCGGTTTGGGTTTCTAGGGTAAAATCTCTGTGTAATGTGTGTCCATGTCATTGTATTTTTTTTGTTTTTATTAAGAATCTATTTGTAGTAATTAATTGTACAGGGTTAAAATATACATTTGGTTTCAGAGAAATTATTGGTTTTAGGGGACACCTTTGTGGTTATGGGTTTGACTCGGGTATGTGATAAACCTTGTTACAATGGGAGATCTATGGTATTGATTCTTGCAGTGAAAATAAATGGTGATCAATTCAAAAATAAAGATCAAGAAATTTAATTGGAAAAGTTTTGAGTTATGGAAGACGAAGATGGAAGATCTATTGGTGGAAAAAGATCAGTGGATCGTTGTGGATCTAGGTACTGCACCTACAGGAATGTCAGCAAAATACTCAACAAAGTTGGATTGGAAGGCGAAGAGCACGATCTGGTTGTGTCTCTCAGATTCAATATTACTAAATGTGTCAGAGGAAGCTACAACCAAGGATTTATGGAATAAGTTAGGGGATTTGTATTAGTCTAAGTCCATGGTAATCAAACTGTTACCGCAGAAGAAGTTGTACAACATGAGGATGAAAGATGGAGACTCAGTGATAGAGCATATGAACGCTTTCAATACAATGCTAAGTTAGTTATTATAGATTGATATTAAGATTTTTTATGAAGATGAGTGTATCATTTTATTGTTCTCTTTACTAGAATAATGGGATAATCTAGTTATGGCGATAACTATTAATACAACTACTTAACTTTCGATGATGTGGTCTCATCCTTATTGTTGAAGGAGATGAGATGGAAAAAAATGGAAGGACAAAGCACAGTTCCTTATTTGCAAGAGGACGCTCCTAGGAAAGAAATATATCTAAGTCCTCAAGTGGGAGATATAAATAAAGGGGAAGATCTAAATCTCCCAGAAAATTTGTAAAGGTATGTTGGAGATGTGGAAAAGAAGGGCACTGCAAGAAGCAATGTAGATCCAAAAATGTTGAGAGAGGGAAGGGATCTAATGATTCTCATTATACAAAAGTAAAAACCTCCACAGAAAAAGGAGGAGATGTGTACTTGGATTATTCAAGCACACATGCAGATCATGAGGCATGGCTAGTCAACTCAGGTGCATCCTTTCATATGACTCATCATAGGGAGTGGTTTTACGAATATGAAAGGTATGATGGAGGTGATGTTTTCCTAGGTGATGACTCGACAACCAAAATCATAGGATGAGGAAAAGTCAAGTTGAATCTCATGGATGGAAGGATTAGAACATTGCCTGGTGTTCTTCACATCCTAGGGTTGGCCAAGAATTTGATTTTTGGAAGCAAAATGGATGATGTACGGGTGAAAATAGTGTTTGAGAAAGAAATCTACAGGCTGGTTCGAGGGGAAATGTTATTGATGAAGGGTGTTCAGATTGAAACCCTGTATAAGCTGCTAGGAAGCATTATTAGTGATGGGTGAGACAATTTCTTTGTTCTTGAGATTGGAGCTGAAGAAGAAAAAACTCCTACAGTCTATGGATAAAAGACTATGTTGTGGAATCAAAGACTAGGACATATTAGAGACAAAGGCTTTTGATTATTACACGGTAAAGGTATGGTTCAAAGATGTATAATTGATCTTTGGATTTTGATTTCTATTAACATTTCATATATGAGAAGCGAAATCGGGTAAGATTCCCCTTTGGTGCAACGAGGGCAGAGGGATTTTTATAGTTGGTGCATAGTGATGTGTTTGGACCTGTGTCGGTTCCATTCCTGGGAAAATCTATGTACTATGTCTCATATATAGATGACTTCTCAAGGAATACATGAATTTATTTCCTTAGGAAGAAATCTGAAGCCTTTGACAAATTCAAAGGGTTTAAGTCTCTTTTGGAGAATCAAACAGAGAATATAATTAAGGTGTTGAGGACAGACAATGGTGGAGAATTTTGTAAGAAGTGAAATATATAAAGGTAGAAGACTACTCCATATACCCCTTAACAGAATGGGGTTGCAGAAAGGATGAACAATATGCTGATAGAAAAAGCAAGGTGCATGCTTAGTGGTATCGGGTTAGGACATGAACTCTGGGAAGAGGCAATGGGTATTGCATGTTACCCGATCAATTGATCACCCTCATCAACACTGGATGACAATACTCCACGCAAGGTATGGATTGGTAAGAAACCCTCTCTCACACATCTTAGGGCATTTGACGATGATGCATATGTTCACATTCCAAAGGAAAACAAGAGTAAGCTAGATAAAAGGCTAGAAAGTCTATCTTATTGGGCATAAAGATGGTCTGAAAGGTTATAAGCTTTGGAACCTAGAAACTAAGAAGGTAGTGTATAGCCGAGATGTGGTATTTAGAGAAATAAAAGATGTTGTCAAACAAGAAGTTCTACCAAGGGAAGAAGAACCAGAGAAAATAGAGTTTGAGTTGAAGGATAATGAATCACACTCTATAGAAGAACAAGAAATTGAAGAAGAAGTTCCTCATAATCCAATATTGACGAGATCAATTCAGGAAATAAGGCAACCAAAAAGGTATACTCCACCTGATTTCCATTCAAATTTTGCTTTGTCTATTATTGATGATGATCCTAGAATTGTTAGGGAGGTAGGGGATTAAGAGGATGGAAAACTCTGGAAAAAGGACATGGTTAAAGAAATGGAAGCCATGGATAAGAACGAGGCTTGGGATCTAGTGGAGTTTCCTATTGGAAGAAATATCATTCGAAGAAAATGGGTGTTTAAGAAGAAGTTGAATGCTTAAGGTAAAGTGGAGAAATACAAAGCTCGATTAGTAGCAAAAGGTTATTCCCAGGTAGAGGGAATTGGCCTTGGTGAAATTTTTTCTCCAATTGCCAAGCTAACTTCTATGAGATTTCTTTTCTCCGTTGCTATTGAATTTTATTTTGAAGTAGAATGGATTGATGTGAAGAAAACATTCCTACATGGGGATCTGGAAGAATAAATCTACATGAAGCCTCCGTAAAGATTTGCTATGAAGGGAAAGAAAGAGTTGGTATGCAGTTTGAAAAAGTCCCTATATGGTTTAAAGCGATCACCAAGGATGTGGTATCAAAAAATTGATACTTATATGTTGGGACTTGGTTTCACAAGGAGCAAAACAGATCACTGTGTGTATTCCAAATTAATCAGTGATCATCTTATTTATTTGGTCTTGTATGTGGATTATATGTTGTTGATAGGAAATGATAAAGAGATTATCCAGGAAGTGAAAACTCAGTTGTCCTCTAAATTTAACATCAAAGATCTTGGTGCTGCAAATTTAATTTTGGGCATGGAAATTAAAAGAGATTGGGAAAGCATGAAACTTTGGTTAAATCAAAGGAAATATGTTGAGACAATATTACAAAGGTTTAATATGCATGAATGTAAACTGGTCAGGGTTCCTATTCCTATAGGTGTAAAGTTAAATGCGAATTAATGTTCAAAGACACAAGAAGAGGAAGAGCACATGTCCCATGTTCTATATGCTAGTGAGATTGGAAGTTTTATGTATGCAATGGTCTATACTAGATTGGACATTGCACATGCAGTGGGAGTTTTGAGCAGGTATATGTCAAAACCAAGGAAGGAGCATTAGACAACGATAAAGAGGGTTTTTAGGTATTTGCGTTTCACTACTAGTTATGGATTGTGCTACCAAGGAAGACCAATGTTGGATAGAGTACTGGACATACATGGGTTTTTTGATGCAAAATAAGTTGGAGATTTGCATCACAAAAAATCTACAAGTGGGTATGTGTTTAACATATTTGGAGGACCAATCAATTAGATGAGTAAAGTACATTCTGTAGTGACACTCTTAACTATAGAAGCTGAGTACATGAAAACCACTCATGCAAGCAAGGAAGAAGTATGGTTACATATATTGTGTTCAAGTATTGGGTTGGTACAACAAAGTTGTAAGGATAGATTGTGATAGTCAGTTCCTGGCAAAGAACCAGTCTTATCTTTAAAGATAAAGCATATTGATGTTCAATATCACTTTGTGAGAGACATGGTTGAAGAAAAGAAGGTGGAAACTTTGAAGAATGTTGTAGATTCATTAACAAAATATGTGAGCATAGAGAATTTCTCTTGGTGTAGAGGATCTATGGGTGTTGTTGCTTTGGATTTTTGACTATCTAACCATATAACCCCCTGTATGCAAAGAAAACATCAAGTGGGAGAATGTTGGGTATGTTATATTCTTTGCACAACCAAAATCAATGTCTGTATTGCACTGGTCGCATGGGGGGCGCATCCCCCCTACCTGGGGTTCATGGGCGTTATCCTCAAATTATTTTTTTGGCGTTTTTTGTGTCCGTTTTTAGCGGTTTTTCAGCACACAGTTTTCACTCGTGGTTTTCTAATTCTGGTTAAGGAATTGGGGTTGTTGACTAATATGGGTCAATGGATTACGGGTTTTGGATGTCGCGGGATCCTATATGTATTGTATTGTAAATAATGAATATGACGATGAATAAAAATATTAGAGGTGCGACTCTAAGTAGGTTGTTGGTTTTCCTGATTTGGGTTTCTAGGGTAAAATCTCTGTGTAATGTGTGTGAGCCATTGTATCTTTTTTTATTTTATTAAGAATCTATTTGCAGTAATTTATTGTACAAAGTTAAAATCTATAGAGAGGAGTTCTTTTAGACAATGATAATAACAACACATATGGAGAAATACAAGTGCACACACATAATAAGAAAAAAATGGGAGGATTGTTTCTACATGGTTTATGTAAGTTTTCAATAACCTATGATCTCTGTTTTATTAGTCCCTACCTATGACGAGGGACTTTATCTTTCGCGCAACGATCAACTATTGTTGACCGCCTATTAAGTGGTGCTTTTTGTGACATTTCTTGGTGCATTTTGTAGAAACAATCTCATATTATGCACTGTAATTCGTATTTCCTAGCAAATTTCTTATTATCATGAATTACTTTTTAAAATAAATTTATTTTTGTATTTATTAAATATTATACATCGAATTTTTGATTGGTTGCTAGCTCGCTGATATGACATAATTGGCCTAGCGTATGGTATTTGTTTTTCGGAATTGTCAGGATTAAAAAAGGAATTAACAAAACCAAAATTTTGAATGACTCACTCCGACACTTGCTGCAGTCGAGGTTGCAGTCGATGGCCTCACCTTGCTGTAGTCGATGGCATGTCACCGGAAGGAAAGGCAGTCCACTTGGCAGGCTGCATGCTCCACACGTGCAACAACTAGCTAATAGATGTTCTCTGATAATACAAAACTGTGTTCACGATGATCATGAAGAAGATTGTACAAGCTAAACGATAATCATGAAGAAGACTATACAAGCTCTGAGCAACTTCATCCACCATGCCCATTTCTACTAATAACACAGAGGCGCGACACTTAGCTACACACGAACATGACGATCTCCTTGCAAGTACTCAATAGTTTGCGGAACAAACTGTACTGCTTGATGAAATTAATAACATGTTAAATTTAGCCTGGAATCATCTGCATAAAAAATAACATCAAGATCGCAAATTGCTCCTGCTTTAGGATGATAAAGAACAATATATAATTTTTTTTTAACATAGCAGGAACGATTTACATCCCTTGGTGGTGGTTGAGGCACTCGATTCTTTCTCAACCCTTGCAATCGTTGGTGTTAGTTCAAATCAACTATGGATCAAGAAGGGTGCAACTTAGGGAGTCAAATCAAATGGTAGCACACATGTCACGATTTAGCTCGGGCGTTGGATGCAGATCGAGAATAATTTCTGCAAATAGAGAGAGAAGATGAACCCTATGACATAGCATCATCTTCATAGATTATTTCGGTATCTAATTAATAATAATGAAGGAGAGGCAACCTAAGAAATAACCATGGTACGCCAAAAAATTGCCTGCAAGCCTTTTACAAATTTATTACCGAGCTCGTAGATATCGGAAAACCAACACTTTGTTTACTTGCATATACATCAAAATTAAAAACATATGCTTAGCTCCAGGTATAAACTAAGTATCTATATATTTTATTAACAATTTAATAATATAAATAGTTCAAATATTATTTTCCATCTAAAGTGTTCTCTGCATCAGTGAAAGATAGGCATCGAATGAAATACCAGATATACATTTAAGGTGTTCGATGGATCTCCCAACGGAGTAGATAATTGATAAGTTCACTCACAGTGTAACTCTTTTTTTTTTATAGAGAGTCTAGGCTATTCGTGCCATTAGCCTTATTCTTGTACTTGAAGGGGAGGCTATTGGTTTAAACTTAAAAGGAAAGAAACCCACTTCCCACATGGGTTTACTCCAAAAAAAAATTCAAAAGGAACAAAATTACGTGAATCTTACCTTCTAGGTCTTTTCGTGATGCATGCCTTCCATTGCCCTTGGAAAACATGGGAAGAGACACGATAGGTTCACACTCACAACTCTCACATCCATAACGATGACCCATTTCAAGGTTGTTATAGTACATAAACTTAGTCCCTTTCTTCATCATACGAAATCATAGGAAATCCTATTGATACCCATAAACTTCGATTTACAGGTCCATAATAATTGTAGAGATTTAATAATAATAAGTTTATCAGAGCGATTTCGATCCCACGACATTGCATGTTTGCTTTGTTTCTTCAAACAAACATATCTAATACGTTTTCTGCCAAATGGAGTTTCTAAATAGTTTGGGCTGCATGCAATTATTAACTCGTTCTACTTGTAAATCAAATAAAAAAATGTATCTCAAAAGAAGGCAATTTGCTCATCGAAATAGTCAAATCGATCATTTCGATAATTTGAAAGTCAGACGTAATAATTAGCAAACTGTTAATAAAGCAAAACACTGTTAAAAAAGCAAACTGTTAATAAAGCAAACTGTTTCAATAATTTGAACGTCTATGTATGTGAGCATGAACATAAACACAATACTATCAATATGAAAGCCCCATGTGGTTATCAAAACTACAAGATAAAAACTTGCTTCTTTAACAAACATATTCTATTCAAATTTTGATGCCTGGTTTAAATGTCAATTTAATAATTACTCTATGAGCCTACTTATTTCGGCCTCGAAACACTTAGAGTGTGCAAATTCAATGAGTTTGACCAAATTTTTGGAATAGGTAGGGAATTGAGCAGTTTCACGAGTTTGTGAGTTTGCTCTCTCTATATTTTAAGAAGTTTTTTATTTGTTGAGTTTACATGAATATGATTCATACTTTTGCTTTTTAGCGTTGAAAAGTTAATTCTAAGTTAATATGTGTTATGTGTTGTTTAGCTAAATCCAATACCTCTTTTATTCATAAAAATAATATTGTACACAATTGTAAAAAAATAAAATTATTTATTAGAAGCATATATAAGTGCTACATATTTAAAGTAATAATATAAATTAATGCTATTTCTTCAATTTGACAATTTGCATAACAATGAAAAAAATGGAAAAAAAAATAACAATATTTGCAGCACATGATTGTATTTTTGCTATTTCCATTAACAACTTATTCCTTATAGATTATCAAAGATGATTTTCCATATTAAATGTAAAACAAATTATATGTTGTCATTACATACTATATCCAGTTGTACGAATGACAACTTTATAATTATAATATTATTGAAATAGAAAATTTAAATATTTTATGATAATATGTTTCTCCTTCTTTTGTTCTAGAGTTTGTTATTTTCCGTTGAGTTATTGGAATTCATCGCACGAGTGGTTACTTTATCATGGAGAAGGTGGATATGTTTCTCTCTAGAGGTTTGAATTGGTTGCTTCTATTGTTCGGGTAGGTAGCCAATGGTGGAGAATCTCTCTTAAACATTGGAATGAAGGATCTAATTTATATGAAACATATAATTTTATTTGATAGTTTGTCATTTCTTACTTTATCTCCTTCTTTAACAGACTTGGATATTTTTTTTATGGAAACCTCTAGCTATGAATGTAAATGTGTTTTGGCTATCAGATGGGAAAGTTGATTCTGCATTGGAGTATTTTCATAATATTGAGAGCAACACATAATTAATTTCCACTTTCTACTTTATAATGTTGAGCCAAATACAATTACCAAAACAAAATTTAAATACATAATTTTTGCAGTAGCACAACAACTCATGTTTTGTAGTTCATGTTAATCCATCAAAACTGACCACAACAACGAATCTATTGCATCTTCCAGAGGCACAATCTTTCGAGTAAAATCACAACTATTGTTTTCCATTGAATACAAGCACCACTGCCTTTATCACAAAACAACGTTAAATGTTTGGAAATTATTGTTTCATTGCTCCCTTTCATCCCTTGCACTTTTATTTGTTTATACCTATTTATCAGTGAAATTTTGTATGTGTCTAGGTTTGTCTCCTTACAAATATGAAACATTATATTTAAATTAAGCAAGGGGATTTCATGCTTAAACATGTCTATTTTTTTTTTACTGGGGGAATCGGTAACTCGCGGTTCTCGTACTCGCGTGACACGGGGTTGATCCCCATCGGCTACCACTATAACCCCAGGTGCAACCACCCAGCTCGCAAGAATGACGCACGAGTAAATCCGGGCGAGAATCAAACATGAGACTTCATTTTACAAATTTCCTTCCATTTACACAGCACTTGCCAATCCGTCTACACCCGTGCGGGCTGCTTAAACATGTCTATTAACAAGATTATTCATAATTACTTAAATATAATACTAAGTGCAATAGCTTTCTTTCTATCATTTATAAACTATAAATAGCTTTCTTTCTATAATTTATAAAATACAAATAAAGATTTGCATAATATCCTATTCTATGCAAAAGCTTAAATATATCCAATCACAAATTAAAAATTCCTTATATTATTTTATTACATTTTTTCCCATACTCAGCTAAGTGAAGATTACTATACCAAATCCATAATCCTACTCAGGTTCCTTGAACAATTCTAATGAAGATTCAATTCATTATTTCATATAAAAATATTATCATATAAACCTATGATCCTAAATCAAGTTTAGAAAGCTACAACCATAATCCTACTCAAGTTCCATACTTAACTAATCGAGAGAAGTATCATTTTATGATTTCATTTGACTAATTGAGGGAAGTATCATTTTATGATTTCATTTGACTAATTGTTTGTAGTTGTAACTTTCATCTTTAACGTGACATATACTCTTTTCAATAGTTAGAAACTTGAATTTCAAATATCAACAATTAAACGTTATATTTTATGTGCAATATAGGGAAAGACAGATAACCTATAAATGAAGACGTTGAACCATCAACTATGACCAACCATAAGTATGTAGTTGTATAACATTTATGATAATACATATCTATACATACATCGTCCATTGATGTATAATATGATTATTACTTAATATAGTTTTTTCTAAATATAACAATTAAAGACATCAAGACGAAAACGTGTCATCGTTAAGTTAATGGTCTCAAAGTTATTTAAAAACAAATAAAGACTTCGATCAAATTTTCAACTTATAAAATCAATTATTCCAATAATTTTTCTTTTAATTGTCTTTCTCAATATCGATATAATAACTCCTCTTATAATAATGAGGGACATCAATGGTGCCTAAATATACCATCCACAAATCTCTTTGTACGCTTTTAACTTTCTAACTAAATCTGTTATTACGAGGCATTACATACATATTTAATAGTATATACGTTCACATAAATGCTATCACCTTTATATTTACATATATATGTATATATATATAAAAAAAGTAACGTAGATATATTTTTGTTATTCGGAATAAGGCCATTATCTTACGCATTGTAAAACTTTAAGATGTTTATAAATTTTAAATTCTTAATCAAATAATTTACGATAGCCTCACTTGATTAAATCACAACATGGATTTAAGTGGTTTGATGTTCTTGATCTCAAGTCAATCGTGATAAAATAGAGGTTTTTGAAAGTCTCGACGGAATTGTAGCATTGGTGTTCTTTCATTAATGCCATATATTTATTAAAACTTGCTTTATGCTTTTATTTTCATCTCCATGATCATGAAGTCTTCATTTATTACAACGTAGTCAGGGAAGAAAATAAATGCACAGAACTATTGAAGCATATCCATGCTAGCATTTGTCAAACTCAGTTCTCGGTAAACTTTGTTTCACGTTCTACTTTAAAAGCTGCAAACTTTAATGGTTAATATAACGTTCTTCACTTCACAATAAACTTCACTTCACATTCTAGTCAATGAAATAGAGACTAGCTGCTTTGCAACTATTTCCCTTATTTAAATTTTATATTTATTTAGCATCTTGAAATTTTATGACTGATAATTAACATTCAATTTCTTATTGTACATATGTTAGGAAAATGAGTTCCATTGTCGTCCTACTCCAAATGAGATTAAGCATATAAATAATATAGGACGAAGGAGATTTGTAATACCTTGTTCAACCTCCTTATTTTATACATGGGGCATTTCTTTATAATATTTGTAATTGTGTCGAAAAGGTGGATCGCCTAAATATGAAATGTATGTGTGT
>SNQJ01S0022217.1:86310-96791 GCA_010110895.2 Picea sitchensis | reverse complement strand
CACTATTGAATATGTAAATAGAGAAAAAGGCACGTGTGTAAGTGTGATAGTGATGTGCATGTTTTATAAATTGAAACCAAAACAAGGCATGTAATGGCCAAGGGAAACCATAGAGGAGATATGAATTGACATGAGATGAAGGAGTTAGAGAAAATGTGTGGGGGTGGCATAACTTATTTCTAATGAATTAAACATATATGTAAGTCACCACCCAAGTTGTCCATGCAAATCGTATACAAAATGTAATGTTTGGCATTGCAAGCTTGTTCTTTCCTTTGTTATGATTTTTATACTTACACATTAGATGAAACCTAAGAGAGACCATTGTACTCCCTTTATCGTGAATGCATTCCTTTCATGTTGTTTCACTATTTTTGTGAAGATGTAAGACACATAGTAGATATTATGTGAATAGTTGTCGACACAAGGTTGTTGTGAGCATTATTCCCAACTAAAAGTGGGCGAATTATAATCTATGTATCCATTGAATATTATTTCCGTTTGCTTGCAGTTAAGGAGGGATAGATAAAGGGAGGATGTTGGTAAAATAATTGGTGTTTACAGTGTACCATTCTAGCAAGTAGATTGGTAAATTATGGGCCTTTGACTTGTGAGAAGTATGGAAAGGAAACCTTGTTCCAACACATAGGATAACAAATTTCTAATTGGTTTCCACAATACTACTTATATGTTTGCTTAAACTATTATTTTCTCCCATGCCAACAAGTATATCAATAGGTCATTACAATATTATTGCTATTAAAATTTGAGATCATGCTTGTATGTGTCACTCCACGACAAGTGTCATTTCACAACCTCAACTCATAGATAAAAATCATGTAGGATTGCTTATGGTTTGCAGGAAAATCTTTCCCCAATAACCACTCCATTCATTGTAGATTTTATTCAAATAATACTCCTATGTATATTGCTTACTTTTATTTGCACATTTTTTATATGAAATATATTCCATTTGAAAATTTTCACAATATGTTTGTAAACATTGCTAAGTTCATTTTGTTGAACTTATGGATTGAAATTTTACATCGAATTGTGATGGGAATTTCTTACATAAGATGTGACTGTTGTAGATTAGGTCATCTATAAATTCTATGCAATGTATCTAAGGAGGATAATATAGAGTACCTAGGGAGGTAATTCAGGGGATAATGAATGCAATATAGCCATAATAATAGAATAGGCCCACTATGTAATTAAAATAAAAGAATATAATAATAAGGGGTAGTTGGCGTAAGATCCCCGGGGATACTCATGAGAAAGTATAAATACATGAGTATCATTGTATTGGACGTATGTTGAATTGTATTGTCTTGTAGCAAGCATGGCTTGTGAAGTGATTCCTTCCATAAGGTGTATTTTATGGTGTTACCCTACTTTAAGGGTTCTTCTCTCTATATTCTTGGTGTTGTTCATGGTGATTGCTTTGGTATCTTTGGTGTTTAGGGTTTATTTTTGAAGTTTTATGGTGGATTCTCTCTTATATCTTTGAAGTTTTACTACATTCTACCATGAACTATTCTACTGTTTATTTGTTGAACTTTGATAAAATAACTACATGCTTACCACACACTATAACTATTCATGTAGAATTTTGTTTACTTCAACTAGTAAATTATTTCTACATATGAAATATACTCTTGGGACGACATTCCAAGTATTATGTGCCTCATCTCCTTGATAGAGTTATAGAGGGGGTTGGGTATGCAACATCATGGCATTAGGGTCAAGGTTATAGAGTTGTGACTTATATGAGTAAAAAATCAGATCTTCAATTTCAATAATGAGTCTTTTGGGGTTTAATTAGTAAGATCCATGTTGATATTACAAGAAGCAAGTCTTAGATTCAAGTTCCTAGTACAATTCTATGTATAAGGGTCTTGGTCTCAAATCCAATAGAGTACACATATGAAATTATAAAAAAGGTTAAGTGAGGAGTCTACTTCTATAAAGGAGGTAGAGTTTAGAGTATGTAATTTAGTCATTCAAAGCAAAGTGTTGATGTCTCCCCACTTATTTCATTTAACCAAATAATGGGCTAAACCAATTACTCGCCATAATTCTTGACAACCTTGATCTCATTGTCAAAAAATTTGTTGTAGCAATTTGAATTTCAGCTTTAACTATACTGCCTCCTCAACATATTTGGGGATGGCAATGCCACAAAGGAGAGAACATGTCTAGTTAGTCAAAAGGAGTAGGATGTTATCTCTCTCCCTCTATGTGACTACCATAACCATACCTCTTTTTACAGATTATATGCAGGTTGATAGATAAAATAAACTCGGTAGAATAGAATACCATTCAACTATTAAATTGTTAATGTAATATGAGCTTTTGTAAAAAGATAAATGATGATTTTATAATAATGCCTAAGTGTTCTATTATTTTATTGGTGCATCGATGCTTTAATTTTGTATTGGTGTATAGAGTTACCATCGATGCAACACAACACTCCTGAGTGCCAACAATAAATCCAACACATCNAAAGATAAATGATGATTTTATAATAATGCCTAAGTGTTCTATTATTTTATTGGTGCATCGATGCTTTAATTTTGTATTGGTGTATAGAGTTACCATCGATGCAACACAACACTCCTGAGTGCCAACAATAAATCCAACACATCGCATAAGTTTTGACAAGAAAACAAAAAATATCGTAGATAAAATGCAAACGATTGAATTAAAAGATATTAAAAACATAAATAAAGGTTATTTGGTGTATTACTTGCTCATGAAGTTCCATGACATGATTGTATGAAGAAAAGCATAATTAAGGTTTAGGAATAAGAAATTTAAAATCCTCATTACATTGATAAAAGAATAAAGATGGTCGATGCACAAGAAGTTACTTTTAGGGAAACTTGTAAGTATGGAAAATGCATAACAAATCATTAGTAGGGAAACAAGGAGGACTCGATGGATTGTTGGAAATATTATTGTCATTGATGTCAAAGATAGGTGGAGACTACAAATGTCCAAGATAAATATTGCAAGACGAAGATTGTTGGAAATACTGTTTTTGGATTTTTGATGCTCAGTTTGGATACAGTATCTTTGAAGGAATGTTTACTTTGAAGACCTAGATCAAATGGGAGCATAGGATATATGGTTGAAAAACTTATTTTGAGACCTTTCTAATGGTATATGGCACTCCCTCTAGCTCCATAGGAATGAGGACATACAAAATATTCTATCAGGTCAGCCCAACTAGAAAGTACAGGTTGACCCAGCCAATTTTACAAGTCGGTCCCATAAGTGAACGCAGAAACACTATAAATATAGGATAGATGTGCATATTTGAAGAGCATCCAAGGAAGAAGAGCAAGCACAAGTGTGTAGAAGAGATCAAAGTTGCACAAGAGGAGTTGGGTATTATTCTCGGGATCTAAAGGTGAGAAAGATGAATTTTCTTGGAGTTTTAAGGGTGCGCTATGAAGGACTAAGGTCTATGATGCTACAAAGTGCATTGTTTTGAGGTTGTGTTGCTACAATCTAGAATTATATTCTGGGAATGATGCTATGAGGTTCCCTAGGGCATGAAAGTGAAATATGACTAGTGTTTGAAGCTATGTTTGAAGTATGAAACATGCAGATGAAGTTAGAAGTATTATGTGTATGAAGATCTTAGATTGGTAGCTATACAAGTCTTACTAAGTTGGTTCTCAGTTGAGGAGATTGGTGTCTCCACTAGGTTGATTCCTACACAATATCTTGTTGAGTTGGTGCTCAGATGAAGAGATCAGTGTCTCTAGTAGGTTGGTGCCTACATAATATTTTATTGAGTTGGTTCTCAATTGAAGAGATTGGTGTCTCTAGTAGGTTGGTGCCTACAAGATCTGTAATAGTAGGTTGATGCTTACAAACATTTATAAAGAAAAGTTTTTGTGGTTTTCTCCCACAAGGGTTTCCAAATTAAACTTTGTGTAATGTGACATGAGTTTGCATGCATTTAGTATTTTAAACTTAATGAATGATTGATGAATGCTCATTTAAAGTAAAAAGAATCTTATACGGATTCACCCCCCCATCTCAGTATAAGCATAAGTACAACAATTGGTATTAGAGCAAGTTCCTCCGGGAACGGTCTAACCACTATAAGGTATGCTAGAAATTTTATGGGTAAAAACTATGTAGGAGGTTTTGAAACATCCAAGGTTTCTAGTGGACACTCCACCCATCATTAGGGACAAATGCAACTAATATGTTGGAAAAGAGTGTTGATGTTTGTATTTATAGAAGCATATTGGTAAGTAATCATTGAAGAGAGGGAAGATGATGGTGTATATGTATGAATAAAGAATTGGGAATAACCATTGACAATGGGTGATAAAGTATTAAAGAGCATTTAAATAAGATGATGAGATATATTCAAAATGATATTAATGAGATTTTTAAATAAAATTTAATAAAGTAATAAAAGCATTCATTGAGATTTACGTGAAAAAATATATTAATGAGAATAATAAAGTTTTATAATAGGATAGAAGAATAGTTAGATGCAGAAATATTTTAATGAGAATAATGAAGTTTTATAATAGGACAAAGGATAATAATATTGGGATTTCTTTATTAAAGATATATTTAATATATTGAACAAGTGCCACAAGTGGCTATGCCCCTGCCGATTTGTGCATGAAATATATATAACATAACAAAAAATTGTAGACACTGTAAAAATAAGTAAACACTAACTTCTATACCTAAACTAGAGGGAGAACACCTAGATGTTGATTACTATTCAAAACAATTTCACTAAAAAGTACAAATTCAGTTGTAACAACATAGGTTCTTAGTATATTATATTCGCCAAGTTAACATGATGTTGAAAGGGACAAAATTGGAGCTTTCCAAGTTATTAAACAAAAGTGCAAGCCATCAAGATAAGCTTATATTGGTTTATAAGATTCCACTTGTGAGGATACCTGTCAACCCTACTCTACATCTTTAATCGTGTATGGCAATTGTTATTGCGGAGACCAGGAAACCACTGCATGTATTCCAATTGTTACTATGGAGACCAAGAGATCATTGTATGTAGCCCATCGTTACAAAGAGGTCAAATGAACTATGGAGGGGTGAGCGCTGGCTGCTGGCTTGCTCGAGGTGTTAAGGTTTAAGCTATTATTAGGTTTCTTTTCAATTCACTAGATAACCATAACATATATAGGATCACTAAGAAATACACAATCACACGAGACACATCATTTATCCTGGGAAACCTTCATGGGGGAGAAAACCTAGCAAAAACTTCTTTAATATGGATAGCCAATAGAATGCCAAGAGATAACTCAAACAATACAGAAAGTCCTCTCCCAAGAATGCGCCTCTCTCTCTCTTCCTTCGTCTTCAACTACAACTCTGAACTTGCGCTCTGATGAATAAGTGAGTGAGTGAACAAATGAGGCGCCAACCTCTCTTATTTATACAATCTAACAGGCGCTGAACTGAGGTGTATTTTCACTGGCAGGGTCGACTTCTCAATCTAGGTGGTTATAACCACTTTAATATATTCTAGGCCGACTTCTCATTTGGCCTATTACAATTAGGGTTTTACCAATCCGCAAAAGGGGATTTGGTCATTTACAATACCCAACATGATCAATCCACAAAAGGGGATTGATATAATGAATAATACATCAATAATAAATAGAATACTCTTTGCAGTTACAATAATTCAACACTCCCCCTTAACAAGAAGGTTAATCTACAACAACATCAGGCTAGAGAGAGGACAACACCATCAACAACATCTTGGAACACTGACTGGCGTATCTATACATCATCGAAAGTTTTTCTCATCATCAAAATCATCATTTCCAACAGAGAGGTGGAATGGTACCATCATCTGCATCAACATGGATTAGTATAAAACTAATACATCATCATCACATCACGAGGCTGGTCACATCATCACAACACGAGGCTGGTACATCATCACAGCAAGAGCTCGACACATCATTACAACACGAGGTTGGCACATCATCACAGCACGAGACTGGCACATAATCACAGCACGAGGCTGGCACATCATCACATCAATTAAGCTGGCACATCATCACAACAATTAAGCTGGCACATCATCAACATGAAGCTGGTATCACAACACTAAGATGGTAACACAACACTACTCCCCCTTTTAAGGGAGGTCCTTTTGGACTATACCAAGCTTATCTCGAAAGTGCTCAAACTTTACACGAGATAGAGGCTNTATGTGCTTTGACTTGTCATGAAATACATGATTCTCTGTCATCTTTATGCAGCTCTGGTTATCACATAGGATCATGGTTGTTTTCATCTCTAAGTCGAATAGACCTGTCAACAACTTTTGAAGCCATATGGCTTCGTTGCTGGCAGAACATGCAACAATGTATTTTGCTTCCGCTATGCTGAGAGAAATGCTTGATTGCTTCTTACTCTTCCATGAGATCATGGCTGACCCTAGACTGAAACAACATCCTGAAGTTCTCGTCCTGTCAGAGACACTTCCAGCCCAATCTGAATCAATATAACCACTCAGTCTGAAGTCATGGTCTCCATCATAACTGAGACCATAATCTAATGTACCCTTAAGGTACCTCATCACATGTTTTGCATCAACTAAGTGAACATGTCTAGGTTATACCAGAAACTGACTCAAAGTGTTCACAACAAAACATATGTCTGGTCTAGTGTTCGTCAGATACATCAACGATCCAATGATCTGTCTATACAGCGTAGCATCAATTAATTCTGATGAAGTGTCGATTAGGAGTTTCAACTTTGTTTCCATGGGTGTATTCATGGACTTGCACTCCAACATATCAAATCTCTTCAAGATTTCAATTGCATACTTCCCTTGGTTAAGGAAGATCCTCTCTGGACTCTACCATACCTCAAGACCTAAGAAATAATGCATTAGGCCAAGGTCTTTCATCTCAAATTCTGCAATGAGCTTATTTTTACATTTAGTGATGATATTTTCTTCTTCAGTCAAGAATAAGTCATCCACATACAACAACAATATAACCGACTCATCATTCATAACCTTGAAGTAAATGTTAGAATCTGCTTTACTCTTGGTAAAGCCCAAGCTCGTCAGAAAACTGTCTATCCTTCCATACCAAACTCTAAGATCTTGCTTCAATCCATACAGAGCCTTCTTCAACTTGCAGACACGAGTCTTCCTGTCTCCAACTTCAAATCCTTGAGGTTGTTCTATATACACTTCTTCTTCAATGACACCATTTAGGAAAGTTGTCTTTATGTCCATTTGGTGTAACTTCCACTTTATCTTAGCTGCAAGGGCTATGATGGTTCTGATCAAAGTGTATTTGGCTACAGGAGCAAATGTCTCTTCATAGTCAATGCCTTCCTTTTGAGAAAAGCCATGAGCGAAAAACCTTGCTTTATACTTAATACGTCCATCAACAACATGTTTTATTTTGAAAATCCATTTGGAAGATACCACATCCTTACTCTTCTGTCTGGGAACTATTTCCCATACATCTTTTTTATAATGGATTGGTATTATTCTGTCATGGAATCTGGCCATTCTTTCTTTTGAATAGCTTCTTCAAAGCAGGTAGGCTCCTTCTCTAAGAGATCACACATCAAAGCCATATAACTGGAGAATGGCTTAGGTCTCTTTACTTGTCTCATGGTTCCTTCGGGGACACCATACTTCTCTCCATATTGAATGAGTTCCCTTGCCCAAGCTGGATTTCTCTTGTGGGAGATCGTCATCTGGGGAGGTTCTTGAAATTCTACTATGTCATGATCTTCTAGAATTTCCTCATCAGGGGAAGCTATGACTTCCCTCACTGGTTTTGCAACTCTGGGAACTACATGTTCCTCTTCATATACTTCTTCAAGCTGACATCTTCTTGATTTCTTGAGTGCTGCATCTTCATCAAAGGTCACATCCCTGCTAATTTCAATATGATGGTGACCTGGTATATAAAATCTGAAGGCCTTGGAGACCTCACATTATCTAACAAATATAAGCTTCTTTCCTGAAGGGTCCAACTTGTTTCTCTTCTCTTTTGGAATATGTACAAATACTGGGCAACCAAATATTTTGAGATGGATTACTTTTGGCTTCTTTCCGGAGAACATCTCTTCAGGGGTATTGAACCCAAGTGCAATATGGGACAATCAATTTTGTACATATACTGTTGTTCTTGCTGCTTCTTCCCATAAGCACATTGGAAGATCTTGATCATGGATCATGGTCTTCACTGCTTCCATTATAGTTCTGTTCTTCCTTTCTGCTACACCATTTTGTTGAGGATTGTAGGGAGTGGTGAGCTCCCTCTTGATCCCGACATCTTTGAAAAAGTTTACAAACTCTTTTGAGGTGTATTATCCTCCATTATCTGACATGAGTATCTTGATATTTCTTTCAGAAAGATTCTCTATCAAGGCTTTTAATTCCTTGAATTTATTGAACACTTCATCTTTTGATTTCAAAAAGTAAAACCAGGTTTTATGAGAACAATCATCAATAAAAGATACATAGTACACATACCCACTAATGGAGGATGATGGCATTGGTCCACACACATATGAGTGAAAGAGTTGTAAGAATCTTGCTTTACTATCTCTCTTTGAAAAAGGGTTCTTGATGTTCTTCCCTTGTGTACATCCATTGCACACACCTTCATGGTCAACCTTGAGTTCTGGTAGACCTGTGACTGCCTTGCATACATACGGTAATGCCTTGTATTTGATGTGGGTCAATCTTCTATGCCAAAGTTCACATGGATTCTCAATGGCGTGGGTCATGGATACTTCTGAGTGACCGTTTAGCTTATACAAGACCTTCTTTTTTTCCAATAACGATTGCTCCTTTCATGGTTTTTCCTTTAGCCCACATAAGAACTTCTCCATTTATAAAGGCAACTTTGAAGCCTTTATTTTCTAAAGCTGATATGGAGAGTAGGTTCTTTGTCAAACCTGGTACATAGAGTACATCCTTCATCTTCATTGGAGTCCCTGAATTCAACTTGTAGTTTGATTCTCCTACTCCCTTGATAGGTTATTGATAATCATCTCCAAGCGTAACTTTCTGAGAAAACTTCTTTTCTGAAAGGCAAGAGAGAATGTCTCTTTGGCCTGTCATGTGATTGGAATCACCACTATCAATGAGCCAAGTGTCCTCTCCAGGTGCTATTGATCATGAGAGGGCCGAGATTAGAACATAGTCTTCGATTCATACTCTTATCATCTTTGTGGATGGCTCTTCATCTTCAACTGCATGGGCACGGTGCCTCTTATTTTTCTTCTTGTATTCTTCTTGTCTAGCTGGACAATGTATCACAATATGTCCCATCTTGTCACAATGGTAGCATTGGTAAGATGCGAAGTCTCTTTCTTTTCTTTGTCCTTTCTTCTGGAATCTCTTTGGTTGAGATTCTTTATGTATGAATTTGTTTTGGGTTTGAGACTCTTTATGAGTTTATTTCTTTAGTTTCTCCATTCTGGCACAAATAGTTTGGATGAATGCATCCCAAAGTATTGTGAGACCATTAAGGTCCATCATTATGAGTTTGTCTTCGTTTATGGCATCTCCAATTGCTTCTTGATGTTCTTTGAATTTTGATATTCTGGAGAAATATTCCTGGATCGTTTCTCCTTTATGCATCCTTGTATTCTTGAGTTGAGTTCTTAGATTCATCTTCCAATTTATGTTCTTTCCTTAATATAATCTGGTTAGGGAATCAAACATTTATTTTGGAGTCTTCTTTGAAGATACTTTAGGAATCAAGTGATCTTTGATAGAATCTGCAATGATTCTCTTAGCCCTAATTGTGTCCTTTTGGTGCTTTGCTTTATTTGCATCATCGACGGGTTCTGGTACTTCTTATTTAACGAATTTTGCTAGGTCATTTTCTTCAAGAATGAGTCCAATCCTATACTTCCAGGCACAAAATTTTTCTACACCTTCTAGCTTGTCAACAAGCTTAGTGCTTGCAAACATCTTTTACCTGGAGCTAGGAAAATCACTGAAAAAAGAAAATGCTTAAAATTGAATTTTGAACTTACCAGGAGGTGTGTTTGGCTGAGGCGAGTATCCTGGTGTGGTTAGATTTCAAAAAATCCAACTTTTACCCCTTCAAACTTGATCAACGGATTTCTGGACTGCTACTTCTGGTTTTCTGGTACCCAATGAAAACTAGGGTTTCACTTTCCAGGAGATCTAGCCACTGAAAAGGTGCACTGATGATGCCAAAGTGTTCCTTGAGGAATGACACACTTTTCTAGATGGCTTTGGGGCTGAAATTCTTCTTCAATAAAAAGACCTAATTTGCATGAATGATAACAATGACATTTTTTTTCTTCTTGTGAAAGATGCTCTCTTCAGCTTAGCTCTGATACCATGTTAAGGTTTAATCTATTATTAGGTTTCTTTTCAATTCACTAGATAACCATAGCATAGATAGGATCACTGAGAAATACACAATCACAAGAGACACATC
>SNQJ01S0022217.1:69670-86260 GCA_010110895.2 Picea sitchensis | reverse complement strand
TCACAAGAGACACATCATTTATCCTGGGAAACCTTCATGGGGGAGAAAACCCAACAAAAACTTCCTTAATATAGATAACCAATACAATGCCAAGAGATAACTCAAACAATACAGAAAGTCCTCTCGCAAGAATGCGCCTCTCTCTCTCTCTTCCTTATTCTCCAACTACAGCTCCGAACTTGCGCTCTGATGAATAAGTGAGTGAGTGAACAAATGAGGCACTAGCCTCTCTTATTTATACAATCTGGCAGGCGCTGAACTGAGGTGTCTTTTCACTAGCAGGGCCGACCTATAAATCTAGGTGGTTATAACCACTTTAATATATTCTGGGGCCGACTTCTCATTTAGCCTATTACAATTAGGGTTTGACCAATCCGCAAAAGGGTATTTGGTCGTTTACAATACCCGACATGATCAATCCACAAAAGGGGATTGATCTAATGAATAATACATCAATACTAAATAGAATACTCTTTGCAGTTACAATAATTCAACACAAGGTTATCTTTTTCTTATTGGCTTTGGCTCAAAGTGTACTTTTTAACGATCAATTGAGGATATTTGGAAGTGGCCTACCTGCACACCAGAACATGATTTCAAAATTTCCTCTCCCTTTGGTCGAGCCCCTCCGGTCCTCCTAGACTGAATCACAGTTCAACACATCTAGACATCATCACATCCAGACCAGCTTATGAACAGTTCTGGGTCATTCTAGCAGCTTGGTTCACTCAACCGGTTCGTTCCACCATTCCTGCATCTCGGACACTAGTTTTCTGTTGCTCTTTCTCTCTCAAAGCTCGGGGGTCGGATCTAGCCCAATGTATGGATTTGCATTTTGATATGCTCAATTTCCAACCAAAATATCTGGGGAAGCTATTGTCTAGGTGGTGGTCGAGAAGGACACCAGTAAGGGGGGACGCCAGTAGCATTGTTTTCACAATAGAAACATGCAGTAAATGGGTGGGAGCGCTTTGCCAGGATTTTCACTTGCCAACAAAGCGTTACATTGATTTGCCAGGTAAGTAGAGATTTCTTGTAGGTTGAAAGTGACCTCTACCCTTTATACCTTGAAAGTAGGAAAACGTCTGATCTGCTGAGTAAGGGAGGACGCCAGTAGCATTGTTTTCGCAATAGCAACATACAGTAAATGGGTGGGTGTGCTTCACCAGGATTTTTGCCTGCCAACAAAGTGTTACATCGACTTTCCAGGTAAGTAGAGGTTCCTTGTAGGTTGTACACATACTTGTTTCTTCCTTCCTTTTCCGCTTTTGTCAATTCCTAAATATTCTCTGTAAATGTTGTGATTTGGCTTTGGATTTGGCTCAATTATGGATTTGTACTCAGTTGGACATGAAGTATGGCAACAAGAATGAGTAGGTGTTCAAAAATTTCTCACAAAATTGAACTACTTTCAAGTTTCTTTACCTAAGTGGTGCATACAAGAATGAGTGGGAAGCGGAAAGACATGAAGCTAGTTAGCTCGAACCCAATGCTTCGCTCTAACTATGCACGTACGCCCATTACCTACTAACATAGGGGCAAATTACAAACCTTGAGAGGAAGAAAAGCTTGAGCATGACAGGCACTGGTTTTCCAAGGCATATAATTCCAGATTTGATTCTGTGAAGGAAGGAGCTAACGATTCATCAGTTAGAACATGTGCAAATTCTGATCCACTAGGTTCAACAGAAACTACTACTGCCTTCCCAGTATCTTTTGAATTATCTACAGTCGAATCACTTTTTGTGCTCCCAGCCATGACTGTGCTACTCTTGAGTCATTCCCAGAATTGTTCCCATGTTGAAGAATTACCATGTCATCTGATACATAGTTTACATATAAATCTATATTCTGCCAATCCTGTCTTTGAGCCCATGAATTGGTTTTGATGTGACTCTCTTCAACTGCCAGACTGCCTCTCAGAAGCTTGTTTGAGCTAAAGTCAAGAGAGCTCTTAACTTCCCCGCAAATACCTAAAATTTTACTTTACGATGCTTAGCAGAATACATCTTCCATTCTGTATCGGCTGCAAAGCATCTGAGAAGATTAAGAATCTCGATCATTTCCTTCGTTCCCAAGGAAACGAAGAGGGCTGCCACCTAACTGAAAAGAATCATCATCATAGTAACCAATGGTTAAGCGAGAATAAATGGTCACAACTCATAAAGAGAAATTAGAAAAAAGAGTGCCAACTGTTAAATATAAAAAAAAACCTCAATCGCGATGGCTATTAAGAATGGAAAGAAGATGCCAGAGGAGTTTCTATTCGGGTTTTCTGGGCATTCTAGCCGGGGCACTAGAAGCAATTTTCTCTTTCGACACCCATTCGACGGTCTCTCGTCTCGTGCGCTGTTTGACTAGCCCAACCAAATTTTAAAAGAGAGAGTTCGCCTACCAGTCAACTGAACAGTGACTCGCTCGAATGTGTACGCTGCTTCACATTTATTTTTAGTTGACGTGTCCCTAAGTTGGATTGTGGGGTAAACCTAAATCGTTTATTTTTAAAGGTTTTCAAACAAGTCGCGGCTCACAAGAATGAATATAAAATGAAAAACTAAACAATCACCTTGAATTTAAACTTCCAGGTATACACTGCACGAAACTCTTAGACGTAAGAAAGACAATAATCTTTTCTATATGCACATAATGAAGCACACAACTAGATTTTCAGGGGAAGTAAGACCTGGAAGCTCACAATTTACATTCGTAGGATGTAATGAAACAATAATGAAGGTTCTAGGTACGAGAATCCAACCTTCGAGCTTAAATTACTTAGGAAATTCAGATTCTAACCCCCGCGAATAATAGGAATTGTTACTGTTAGAGCTTCAGAAGGGGAAAGAATCTAAAATCTAGAAATTAAACCGCTAACTTTAACTTTATGAAGAAATCAAAACTATACCGGAAAGAAGATGAGGATTGCAACATATAGGCCATAGTATTCCCGACAATATTTAAATTCCAACTAAATTATCTACAAGATTCCAAAAATCCAACTATTTAACTCAATTTTACATAATTGAATCCGAGGGAACCCCGTGAAAGCTCAAAATTTCAACTTGGAAGCCACAAGACAAAACAGTGCTATAAAGATTATGAAACTAGGTTCATTGAAACTGAGTTACAAGTAAAGCAACCAGAGCCTTGGAACCTCAAATTGCAGGTTAGAAGTCATAAAATGCGCAATACTTCTTAGAAATTTAAAGAACAAAAAGAACAAAGGAAAACAAAATCCAACCAGGACCTTCAGAACCTTATATTTTCCATCTAATAGGCCTTTAAAACTCGAATCTTTGACATTTAGGTCATCAAAAGCAACAATAACTTCAAGGTTTAGATAGTGAGCAACCAAACAAGAATGTGCCGGATAACCTCTTAAAATGTCTTAAGTCAATAAAGACTCTAAAGTATAAAAATAACTTCCAATTTAAGCTACCAAACCGAACCAACGAACTTGCCTACCCGCAGAAAACTAACATACGTGCAATCCAGTCATAAATTTTAAAAGCTGACGTCCAAACTCCAATGAAGATTGAATTAAGGCAAACAATATGATCGATGACAGAGAAGTACATTGGGTAAAAGTAAATTCCCCCTTCTGATTATCCAGATAGCATAAAGATATTCGAAAAGAACTGCGTTCTGAATGCACATTATTGTATATTGAAGGAATCCATTAAAGAATCGGTGATGCCGCCATTCCTGTGACAAGCCGACGTGGATGAAGGTCTTTGCCTACAAGCATTAGCATTATCATGCTCAGGGTTATATGAGGGCATTCCAAAGAGATTAGTTTTTTTTCATGATGCTTTGGCTTTGTCCAATCTCTTGAACTCGACAACTCGTCCAATTAAGTTGATTGTGCCTTCTAAGGTAAACATGACTCGACTGGGATGGTTCTTTCGATGGATCTGGTCCATGCTACGTTTTTTCAACATTGTCTGACCTTGCTTGTTCCATATCTAGCTTCACCTGGCTTTGCTTGGTTCTGGTTGGTTTAGCGGGCGAGGATAACCCCTCGCTAACTGGTTCTTTCAGTTGGAGTTAGTTCTCATCCTGCTACAAATAATAGTCTCGTATGAGGTTACTAGATCCACCAGAATCAACAACAAAGGCATAAACAAGAGCCAAGACCAATTTAGGATCTTGGAACCTATGGTAAAATATTTCTCTTTGCCAAGGATGAAAGGAAACTAAGAAATAATTTAAAATTCATTTTCTTTAAATGAATCTGAATCTAAATTGTTACATTTTTCTAACTAATATTTATTTCAATGGTCTAAATAGCATAACAGAGAGCTTACCACTCTGTAAAATCTCGGAGCAGGAGGTGGCCTCTCGATCTGTACATTGAAGGAAGCTTCTTGATTTGGATCGTAGCTTCAAGCTTCTTGATCTGGAAGGTAGCTTCTCGATCTAGAAGGTAATCTGTAGCAGGCTATTTAGACTGGATTCTTCTTCAACAAAAAAACAAAGCTCATAGGGCTATAGTGTCAACTATTTTACATTTGGTGGTTCATATTGCTATCCATATAGCTCTCATTTGATTGGACATAGTCCTTGATTTATTCACTCACATATGCAGAAGTGTTGTTGTGGTTATATAACTCTTGTTATCTACAACTATGGAGCTATGCGAAGGCGGTGCATTGATAAAAATAAGGTGGTGCATGGACTTACTGAGGAGGTTCTATTTACAACTATTTTTGATTGCTGCAAAGTTGTTAAGGCGGTGTAAAGTAAATGGATGCAGATCAACATTTAAAGCCTTGACATAAGTGACTGTCAGGCATCAACATTTAAAGCCCTGACAATCGTTATCTAAGCTTCCAAGCAACCTGATCAGTCGCAATAGTTTAAAGCCCCGACATAAGTGACTGTCAGACATTGCCCTCATTTGAGCTTTCATAATCTTAGGTTATATGCATTGACATTACAAAAAAAAATGCATATGAATTAACATTACAAAAAATGCATATGCATTATGCTAGCAGAGTCTTACCTCTAAAAAACTTAGGTTATATTACTTTATCTAATATAGAAAAAGTACGTCTCGACAATAAGACGTCGAAGTTTTTGGCCAATAGCCTTTTTGATAAAATAAATTTAATTATTATTAAAAAAAACCGTTTCATTTTGCCTATGTACAACTTTGGAAAGCAGAAAATTATTAATAGTCAAAGACAAAGTAATTGGGATTCAACGATGAATCGATCACTAGAGTCCTGGCCTTCGACATGGACTAATAAGGGATACAAATAAAATATTAATGTGAGATATAATAAAATAATTAAGGGATAATAATAAAATAAAGGATAATAATAAAATAAAGTGATTAGGTTGAAAGGAAAAACCGAAGATATTAAAGGATTTCAGATAGATGGCGAGAATAAATGAAAGTAAATGAATAGTTAGATGCGAGAAAAAATTAGTATAAGATGAAGAAAAGGATGGAGACCCAGAGGCAACTAAAATTTAAACGGAGGAATCCTAATGATCCAAGTGATGAATGGTGGACTTCTAGAATTGGCTAAGTTTGTATCCATATTCATGATTAAAGTTATTAGGATGCTTATCAATTTTGAGAGCTTCTCGAATGAGGTGAGTGGAGTAATGGGGGGCCAAGGATAATATTTTAGTTTCGTCAAAGAAAATTAGGTGCTTGGATTTAAAGAAGTGTTTCATGATAGTTGATTTGGATATTCGGTTATAGGTAGTATCAACTATGTACTCTTTAAGATGAGCTTTAAAGCTTCTACCAATTTGACCTATGTAAGAATTCCCATAGGAGAAAGAAATTTAGTAAACTCATGGACCATGCATCAGGTCAGATTTATCTTTAGCGGTTCTCAACAATTGTTTGAGGGTTTTATAGGATTTGAATAAGGTTTTGATATTCTTCTTTACCAAGAGTTTTGAGATATGATCGATGGTGCCTTGGATATAAGGAAGAGAGTTGAGATCATGAGGAGGGGAGTAGGGTGAGGAGATTTTTGATTTAGGATTGTTGGCCTAGTGGAAGGCTTCGTTGATTTGAGAGAAAGAATAACCATTTGACAAAACGACTTTGCTTAGGTGGACCTTTTCCTCTGCGAGGAATTGAGGGACGAAAATGTGGATGGATCGAGTAGTTAGGGTGGATTGTGAGAGAACAAATGGTCAATCAAGAAGGTTTCTCCACAAATAGTAGCTTGTTTGAAGAAAGTGATGAATATGTTTATGATATTAACAAAGAAGAATTCCTCGTCATGGCCATGGATATAAAGTATACTAATACAAAAAATGAAGACAATTAGAAAGAAAAATTAGATTTAGAAGAAGAAGACATTGTTGGGGAAGTGAATCTCGAAGTAGAACTTGTTAGTGCCTTAGGAGAAAAGACAAACTCAGGGAAAAGGATAAAAAGAAGAAAGAGTAATTGCATAAGTAGTAAAAGAAGGATCATGATTTTAGTGAAACAAAAAAAACAGTTATCATCTTGAAGACTCAACTATAAGATACAAAAAGGATAGAAGAAGTGATGAGAAGCCAACTAAAAAAAGGAAGAAAATTGTGAGAAACTAGAGGTTGAAATCGTTTCCTTAAGAAAGGAACTAGAGAAAACAATTGATTAGTGGAGTAGAAGCTTGAAGTTTGGAAAAAGTACTAAAATCTTAGATAATATCCTCAGTCACCAAATGTCACCATTCATCAAGACAGGTCTTGTCTACGATGAAAAACAAAATACCCCCAAGGGAGATGCAAGCACTAAGGTCATAAAGCCATCGAAAAAGGAAAATGAAGAAAATCCTAAAAGCTTTCTTAATATTATAAAAGGATCCATCAACAATGTGTTGGCATGTTTTACAAGAAGAGTGTGCTTGTCATTGATGGCAAGAACAACATTGACAATGGCAAACATGAAAGCAATGATGAGAGTTCGAAGATTCGAACCTCGAAGGATATGCAAGGAGTGCACAGATCCACAATTCGGCTAAGTGTCGAAGTGACTCTTTAAGAAGTCGAGAGAGTAGAAGACGAGAAAGCTCATAAGAGATAGCGCTTTCCAGAAGTGCAGACGAGGTCCAAGAGACAAACTCATAGGAGGAGCAAAGGTCGAGACCCTTGAACACTTAGAAAACCTTATAAGTTGGAGAGATCAGAAGCTCAGGAGGAAGAGCGACAATGGCCATTGGATCACCAATCCAGAGGACCAACAACCATCCGATCAAATCAAGGTACGTGTGCCTTAGTGCTTTGCACACGCAGGTGAGGGAGCTTGCCAAAGTTCCGAAGTCCCGAAGTAATTTGAGACTGTTCATCACCAGGAGGAGAATCTGGTTTGTTGATCGTCAGGAGATACGTGTCAGGAGACCGTGAGTTCAGGAATGAATTGTTGGATTTAATCTAAGGCAAAGTTGCATCGTAGATAGATCGAGCCATTGATCTAAGCTATTAATCAAACGAGCATCATTTGTTTTGGGTCTAAAGTTATGAGGAGGTTACGCTTCAGAAAAATCTCACTTTAAGAATTTCAAGTTGAGAACTAAAATACCCGAAGCCCAGAGAGCCAGAGTAAATTTCAACCGTCAAATCCAGAGGGATACGTGGCGACGGATCATGAGATCTGGAGAAATCACTTCGAGAAGTTTAAGTTTGAGATTTTAAATTTATGAAGCTGAGAGCTGAAGTAAATCTCAATCATCCGATCATCCAAAATAGATATCAGTAGTCAGATCGTCCAGAGTAAATCTCAAGCATCGGATCGTCCAAAGTGGATCTGGGTCGTCTCATAAAGAAGAGATGTGGCGTAAATCTGTGGACTTCGGGTAAAGACCTGAAGTAATTCTCAACCATCTGATTCAAGCACATGTGGCAGACCACGTCAGCAAGGACATGTGGTAGACCATGTTAGCAAGGACATGTGGCAGACCATGTCAACAAGTACATGTGGCAGACCACGTCAGAAAGTGACACGTGGAAACCACTCGACCCATGCTAGGTCAACATGTGACGTGTGTAATGTTACATGACTCCGGGAGAATTACTTTGGGAGTTTCACCACCAACAAATGACAAAAGCTCCAAAGTACCGAAGGTTGAAGTTGTGAAGGGACGAAGTTCTGAAGGGCTGAAGTCGCGAAGAGCCGAAGTGCTGAAGGACCGAAGTTGCGAAGGGCCGAAGAGCCAAAGTGTCGAAGGACCGAAGTCACAAAGGGCCGAAGATCTAAAGTCGCGAGCGAGAGAGTCCTGAACTCTCGAAGGCCGAAGTCCCAAAGTGAACAAGGACCATTGATTCGAGGAGGACAAGTGGTAGGAATCTATGGACTTCGGCTAAAAGCGTTCTAAGAGAGCATGAAGGTTGAGAGTTGAAATCATCGAAGCCCCAAGTAGCGAAGGAGAAATCGGTCGTTGAGTCAAGTAAGGGGCCGCAGAACCGTTGATCTGGTTGAAAGGTCAAATTCCCGAAGTAGAGGCTGAGCCGTCGATTGAGAAGGACAGGTGTTTGCGGATCATCAACTCTGGAAGAATGATGTACGAAGGAAAGAAGGGTTTGAGAGTTTAAACTTCTTAAGCCTGGATCATGAAATAAATCATAGCCGTTGATTTAAGAAGGTTAGATCTGATTCGTCAGTTCAGGAGCACTGTCAAGATCATGAGATCGATGGTCTCATTGCATTGTGGGTATTGAAAGTGTGCAAAATTTAAAATGTTGAAGGCGGGCCACAATCAAAACCACGGTTTTGGAGAAAGGATACGTGGAGCTTTGTAGTGAATTTTGGGGCGAAAATTAGGTTGCCCTCAAACTGCCTTTGGACACGCCCGTAATCACGTGGTCATGTGAGATCATCACCCATGGTCATATCGAAAGAAGGAGCTAGCACTCGCTAGATTGAGATCACGAAACACTTTTTGAATAGGCGTCTGGTCACCGCCAGTGGTCACGTAAAGGAAGGGGCTTATAAATGATTTACCTACAGTGAATAAAACGACTGACTGCAACTACTAGTGAAGAAAAGGAATCGTAGGATAACAGGCAGTGATGATGAATAGATAATGAGTAACCACCAGTAAAGTGGCAGAGTTGCGATGAGGACCTGGGAGAGAATTGGGCGAAAATATGACATGCAGAACACAAAAGAGGATATATATAGAAGTGAGATGCATCACAGAGCTGTTGTGACGAAGAGTTGCCAAGATGATCTGGCAGAGGACTTGGCGTGATAAAGACATGTAGAGAATGTGATTTTTGGGAAATGATGCATGAGCGTAGAAGGTGGTAGTAAACAACAAAAAAGGAGCATAGAAGAGGAGCAGCACAAAGGAATGCAATGTATGCACAGAGCATAAAACGTAGAAGAGAAGCTAAACAGATGTGGTGAGCGCAGGAGGAGAAAGAGAAGAGTGTAGAAGCAGAAATATGTAGAAGCGGAACAGAGGATAGAAGCTAAAGAAGGTAGAGGAGACATGGAGCTGTAACAGACGATATCAGAGATAGAGAAAGTAAGTAAAAGTTTTGCAAGATTCAATCAGGGTGGTAGAGTGGTGCTAGGGAGGATTGTAGTCCTCTAAATTCTAGTTGGTGCTAGAAGATATTCTGGGAGTTGGTGCTTCCATCTAGTTGGTGTTGGAGAAACCTGGGAGTTGGTGCTTCCATCTACTTGGTGCTATAGAAACCTGGGAGTTGGTGCTTCCATCTAGTTGGTGCTAGAGAAATATGAGAGTTGGTGCTCTCTGCAAGTTGTAGCTTGCTATCAGAGGTTGCAGCCTCATATTTGAGTTGGTGCTCAAAGATTGTGATGTACATGAAAGTTGGAGCTTGATTGACATCCTAAGAAGAAGAGGTTTTCTCCCTTTATGGGTTTCCTCATGAAAATCAATGTCTCTGTGTATTCTGTGTGATTGATCAAATATTGTATATCTATGTATGTTAAGTTATCAACAACACATTAAATAATAATCTAGAAAGAAAAAGAAAAAGAACAGGAAAAGTTTCAAGATTATATACATAAATAATTCACCCCCCCCCTCTTAGTTATATTTCCAGCAATTGGTATAGAGTCGATGCCTTTAATCAAGGTAGATCCATAAGCTTGAACATGACTAGTCATGAAATAAGTTCAACTAATAGAGCTCCTCTATTTGATGGAATAAACTTTGCCTTCTAGAAAATAAGGATGAGAACATATTTAATGTCTTTGGGTGTTGATATTTGGGATGTCGTTGAAAGTGGATATGTGAAGCTTGTAGTCTTGGCCTGAAAAGATGATAAGTAGAGTTTAGCTTTAATGAAAAAGGAATGAATTCCATCCTCAGTGGACTTGCAGAAGCCGAGTTTGTCAAAATCATGCACCGTGATTCAACAAAAGTTATGTGGGACAAGCTGATAAGTAGTTATGAAGGTAATGGAAAGGTGAAAGATGCAAAACTTCAGACTCACAGACTAAAATTTGAGCAGTTAAAGATGGATGAAGAAGAAACTATCAGTAAGTACTTCTTAAGTATAGAAGAACTTGTCAACACTATGAAAGGTCTAGGTGAAACGATAGATGATTATTTTCTAGTCCAGAAAATATTAAGATCTCTTCCTGATAGATTTAACTCAAAGGTCTATGCAATAGAGGAAATAACTGATCTCAAAACGTTGACACTAGATCAACTTCTGGGAACCCTAATTTCTTATGAAATGAGAATCACCAAAGTTATATCCACTACAAGAGAGGCATCCTTTAAAGCAGAGAAAAACACAGACTCCGATATAGATGAGATTGAGGCAAAATTTGTGAGAAGGTTAAAGAAAGGAACAGGAAAATACCAAGGCAAGTTGGCATTTAAATGTCTCAACTATGGTAAGATAGGTCATTTTGCATGTAAGTGTCCTCACAAGAAAAAAGACCATAACTTTGATGATGAAAAGCAATACAAATTTAAGAAATATAGTAAAGAGAAAAGTTTGTGTGCAAATAATGATGACTCCTCAGACGACACAAATAAAAATTCATCTTGTGAAGATAAAGTGAATGATTTTATGCTTATGGAGATAAGAGACCTTGATGATGAATACATAGGAGGTGACATAAATGATGAATAAGCCGTGGTTGATATGGAAGTTGAACTAATCAGTGCTTTAGTAGAGATTGACATGCTCAAACTTAAGAAGAGAAAACAAAAACAATTGTTGATGCAATTTGAAAAGAATGGTAAAGAACCAAGTGAATATTTTGTTTTGTTAAAAGTAGAATTATAAGAAGCAAAGAAAATAAAGGATATTCTAAAACAACAATTAGCGGAGAAGAAGGTAACATGTGAAGCTCTGGAAGAAGAAGTAGTGAAAATTAGAAAAGAGTTTGAGAAGTTTCAAGCCTTGTATCACCAAAATCTGTCAAGTATCAAAACCTCAGAAGGATTAGCCACCATTCTGAATCAGCAAAGGAATTCAAAGTTGAAAACTGGTTTGGGTTATGAAGAGGGATCAAGTAGTGGTCAACCAAGCAACAAAGAATCCATCAAGTTTGTCAACTACAACCATTGACAACAACAAACCTGCAGAAACAAAGGAAGATAATCAACCGCCAAGGAGGAGTGAAGAAAAAGGTGCCAGAACTGAATCTATAGAACAAAGAAATAATACACCCTCTGCTCAAGGAAATCATCAGAATGGAAGAAATCGACTTGCTCAAAGAAGACAACCATTTTCCAGCTACAAAGAATTTTTCTATGGATATTGTTTCTACTGTTCTAACTTTGGCCACAAAGATGTAAATTGTTCCTTAAGATTTAGACATGAGAAATCGAGACACCCAAGGAATAAATAGCTGCCACAACAAAGAATGAGACAACCAAGTAACAAACAATCACAGACTGCAAATCATGTGATGGCTGGGAAAAATACACAAATTAAGCATAACAATCGTTATGATCCTTTATTCAATGAACTAGAATGTTACATTTGCCATAATTATGGACATAAAGTTGCATACTGTCGCTTAAAGAACTATAATCCAGATTCAAATAATAGAGCTGAAAACGTCAAGGTTTGGAAGAAGACAGAAGATAAAAAGTGTGGATTAGTGTTGTCAACTCAAAGACAAAAGAACCCCTGGTATATTGACAATGGGTGTTCCAGTCATATGGCAAGTGACAACAACAAGTTCCTATCACTCAAAGAAAGTAAATAAGGAAATGTGACTTTTGGAAATGATGCTCCAGGAAAGAGCAGAGGTAAAGGTCTAGTAAGCTTAAGTAATGGAAGAGGCAAAGCTCAAGATGTACTATTTGTTGATGGATTAAAACATAATMTTCTTAGTGTTAGTCAGGTGTGTGACAGAGGATGTGAAGTCACTTTCACTRCCAAGGATTGTAAAATAAAAACAGTGAACACATGAGAGMTGATTGCAAAAGGGGTTAGAACTGAAAACAATGTCTATGTTCYGAAGGAAGATAAGGAGGAATGTCATTTAAGMAAATTTGATGGTAGAGTCGATGAAGATATCTTCTTAGGATAYGCAACAAACATAAAGGATACATATGCTTCAACAAAAGAATGCATAAATTAGTATACTGTATTGATGTTYGAATTGATGAAGAAGCTCCAGTAAAAGATCRAAAGAGAATAAGCACCAAGTCAGATGAAGAAGATGATGAGAATAATGAATATGAAGAACAACATCTCAACCAGACATAATGCATGCCATTGTAATGGTAGGAAGGTATCAGTATGCACCTAAACATAGTCACTTGATAGATGTCAGAAGAATTTTTAGATACTTGAAAGGAACAATGAACTATGGTCTATGGTATCCTAGGAATAAAAATTTTCAATTATCAGTCTATTCAGATGTTGATTGGGCTAACTGCTTGGATGAAAGGAAAATCACGAGTGGAGGTGCATTCTTCTTAAGAGATTCTCTTGTAGCATGGTTGAGCAAGAAGCAAGGTTCCATTTCCCTATCGACTACAAAAGATGAATACATTGCAGTTGCCACTTGCTGTACCCAAGTATTATGGATGATTCAGACACTTGTAGACTTGGAGTTTGAGTATCTGCGCCAGAAGTTGGGTGTGACCCTGTTATCAATATAAATAGTCTATCTGATTAGGGGGAGAGTGCTCCTAGTATATATGATCAGGGGGAGCACAAAGTCACTCTCTGTTTTCTTTGAAATTGATATCAAAGGGGGAGAAAAAGCTGTGGTTTGGATGCTACAGTTGGAGTTCTAAGCAGAATAGTGCAACCTTTCAGGGTTTCCATCAATGCCAAAGGGGGAGATTGTTGGCATGTTTTACAGGAAGAGTGTGCTTGTCATTGATGGCAAGAACAACAACGACGATGGAAAATAGGAAAGCAACGATGAGAGTTCGAAGATTCAGACCTCAAAGGATATGCAAGGAGTGCACATATCCATAATTCGGCTAAGTGTCAAAGTGAATCTTTAAGAAGTCGAGAGAGAAGAAGACTAGAAATCTCAAAAGAGACAACGCTTTCTAGAAGTGCAGACAAGGTCCAAGAGACAGACTTGCAGGAGGAACAAAGGTTGAGACCCTTGAACACTTAGAAAACCTTCTAAGTCGGAGAGATCAAAAGCTCAGGAGGAAGAGTGACATTGGCAATTGGATCACCAATCCAGAGGAACAACAACCATCCGATCAAATCAAGGTACGCATGTCTTAGTGCTTTGCACACACAGGTGAGGGAGCTTGCCAAAGTTCCAAAGTCCCGAAGAAATTTGAGACCGTTCATCACCAGGTGGAGAATCTGGTTCGTTGATCGTCGGGAGATACCTGTCAAGAGACCGTGAGTTCAGGAGAGAGCCGTTGGATTTAATCCAAGGCAAAGATGCATCACAGACAGATCAAGTCATTGATATAATATCTTGATCAAACGAACATCATTCATTTCGGGTCTAAAGTTATGAGGAGGTTAAGCTTCGAAAAAATCTCACTTTAAGAATTTCAAATCGAGAATTGAAATACCCAAAGCCCGGAGAGCCAGAGAGCAAGAGTAAATTTCAACCGTTAGATCCAGGGGGATACGTGGCGACAGATCATGAGCTCTGGAGAAATCACTTCGAGAAGTTTAAGTTTGATATTTGAAATCCCCGAAGCCCAGAGAGATGAAGTAAATCTCGATCTTTCGATCATCCGAAATAGATCTCAGTCGTCAGATCATCCAGAGTAAATCTCAAGTGCCAGATCATCCGAAGTCGATCTGGGTCGTCTGATCCAGAAGAGACGTGGCATAAATCTATGGAATTCAGGTAAAGACCCTAAGTAAGCCTCAACCGTCTGATTCAAGGACATGTGGCAGACCACGTCAACAAGAACATGGGGTAGCCCATGTCAACAAGGATATGTGGTAGACCAAGTCAACAAGGACATGTGACAGACTATGTCAGCGAGTGACACGTGGAAACCACTTGGCTCGTGCCAGGTCAACAGGTGACGTGTGTAATGTTACATCACTCCGGGAGATTTAATTCAAGAGTTTCACCACCAACAAATGAAAAAAGCTTCGAAGTCCCGAAGGCTGAAGTTGCGAAGGGCCAAAGTCGCAAAGAGCCGAAGTGCCGAAGAGTTAAAGTCACGAAGAGCCGAAGTGCCGAAGAGTTAAAGTCACGAAGAGCCGAAGTGCTGAAGGACCGAAGTCGCGAAGAGCTGAAGAGCCAAAGTCGCGAGGGATAGAGTCCCGAAGTCTTGAAGTGAATGAGGACCATTGATTTGAGGAGGACACGTGGCATGAATCTTTGGACTCCGGATAAAAGAGTTATGGGAGAGCGTGAAGGTTGAGAATTGAAATCGACGAAGCCCAGAGTAGTGAAGGAGTTCTCGACCATTGAATCGAGTAAGGGGCCGCAAAACCATTGATCTAGTTGAAAGGTCAAATTCCCGAAGCAGAGGCTAAGTTGTCGATTGAGAAGGACAGGTGTCTGCGGATCATGAACTCCAGAAGAAAGATGTATGAAGGAAAGCATGTTTTGAGAGTTGAAACTCCAGAAGCCCAGATCACGAAACAAATCACAGTTGTTGATTTAAGAAGGTTAGATCTGATCCATCAGTTCAGGAGCACTGTCAAGATCATGAGATCGACGGTCTCGTCACATTGCAGGGATTGAAGGTGTGTGAAATTTAAAATGTTGAAGGTGAGCTGCAATTGAAACCATGGTTTTGGAGAAAGGACACGTGGAGCTCTGTAGTGAATTGCAAGGAGAAAAGTGGGTTGCCCTCAAACCGCCTTTGGCTGCACCTGCAATCGCATGGTCACCTGAGATCATCGCCCAATTTCATATAGAAAGAAGGAGCTAGCACTCACTAGACCGAGATCACAAATTGCTTTTTGAATAGGTGTGTGGTCACCGCCAGTGGTCACGTAAAAGAAGGGGTTTAGGACTGGTTTAGCTACATCAAATAAAATGACTGGCTATAAATTCTAGTGAAGAAAAGGAATCTTAGGATAATGGTCACTGATGATGAATAGACAATGAGTAACTGCCAGTAAAGTGGCAGAGTTGTGATGAGGACCTGGGAGAGAACTGAGTGAAAATATGACATGCAGAACATAGAAGAGGATATATATAGAATTGAGATGCAACATAGAGCTGTCGTGACGAAGAGTTGCCAGGATGATCTGGCAGATGACTTGGCGTTATAAAGACATGCAGAGAATGTGCTTTTTGGGAACTGATGCATGAGCATAGAAGGTGGTAGTAAGCAACAGGAAAGGAGCAAAGAAGAGGAGCAACGCAAAGGAATGCAGTGTATGCACAAAGCATAAAACGTAGAAGAGAAGCTTAACAGACGTGGTGAGCATAGGAGGAAAAAGAGCATAGCATAGAAGCAGAAAGATGCAGAAGAATAAAAGAGGGTAGAAGTTGAAGAAGGCAGAGGAAACATGGAGCTGTAACAGACCATATCAGAGGCAGAGGAAGTAAGTAAAAGTTTTGCAAGATTCAATCAGGGTGGTAGGGTGGTGCTAGGGAGGATTGTAGTCCTCTAAATTCTAGTTGGTGCTAGAAGATATTCTGGGATTTGGTGCTTCCATCTAGTTGGTGCTAGAGAAATCTGAGAGTTGGTGCTCTCTGCAAGTTGTAGCTTGCTATCAGAGGTTGCAGCCTCATATTTGAGTTGGTGCTCAAAGACTGTGATGTACATGAAAGTTGGAGCTTGATTGACATCCTAAGAAGAAGAGGTTTTCTCCCTTTATGGGTTTCCTCATGAAAATCAATGTCTATGTGTATTCTGTGTGATTGATCAAATATTTTATATCTATGCATGTTAAGTTATCAACAACACATTAAATAATAATCTAGAAAGAAAAAGAAAAAGAACATAGAAAGTTTGAAGCGTATATACATAACTGATTCACCCCCCCCTCTCAGTTATATTTCCAACACAATGAAAGCACCAACAACAAAGGAAATGATGAAAAATAGAACCCCGATTCTTCTCACAAGATCAATTGCTGGAATAATGATTCATTTTTATATTCTAGATTAATTATTTTTAGTTGTTAGATCTCAAAGGTTTAATTAGAGTAAGAGAAATATGTTTTTAAGATATTTGTGGGGAGATTGTTGAGTGAATTAAGGAGTGATTGTTTAGAGATGATATAGGA